>VVHJ01034522.1:7758-32406 GCA_015107715.1 Tylochromis polylepis
AACAAAAAGTCTTCAGGGGCTTGTTTTCACAGAGTTTATTTATCTCCAGTTTTTGTTTGTTTGTTTTCTGTTATTTTTAACTGTCAGCACTGTAGTGTACATAATGAGTTTTGTAAAGGGGGAAAAAAACTTGTAGTGTGGTTTCTACTTTAAATATGAGCCTAGCTAATAAAAGGTTCAGTGTATGAATTGATTCTCGTTGGTCTGGTTGTGTTTTCTCAACCGTGCATGACACTCTTGTGAGACTTTAATGCAGGTGGGAGTTGATCCATTAAAGGTTTAAAGGTTGCCGCGTTAATCGTCAGGTGTGTGCCAATAGTGTTGAAGTGTCTATGGGTGCAACCATCTTTTATATACAGTTTATCTCAATAACTGCATTTTTCAGTAAGCGTCCAGAAAACTTCCTGCAATAACAGAATAATTTTTTTTTTTAAAATTTTTGTCCACTTGGGGGCAGAAATATAAAACTGTCAACACTACCCTGACATACCTTCCTCTGAAGATGATATACTGAAAGTGTTTGTAAACAGTGGGAAGCCTGATGCTAAAAAATAATCAGTTCAATGGACCTGAAAGACACTTTAAAGCTCCTCAGAAGTGAAGTCACATCCTTAGAATATCTGCAACTCTTCAAATACTAGCAGCCACTGTAAAGAAAAAAAAAAACTACTTAAAGCATCTTTCATGTGTAAAATGTAACTTTACACTTTAGCCGTACGAGTCCTTTATAAGGCTTTGTGAGTCTGGTTCAAACCTACAGACACCCATCTGATGTTGAAATTGTGCTGAAAGCATCGTTCTCATTTTCCAAGCCATTCCTCCACCTCTGTCCAGCGTACACCTGCCTGTGTTTTCGGCTTCTGTTTCCCTGTTATGCAAGCCGCCCCCTCACTGCAGTCTGCAGCAGTGAGCTCAGCAGTTTTTAACGGTCCAGATTTGAGCAGACAACACACACACAATGCGGTGACTCTGTAATTCAGGGCTGCTGTGTGTCAGGTCAAATCCAACTCAGAAGAGCCTTTCCTCCCTCCTCTCTTCATCCTTTCCTGCCAGAGGAGCTCAGCTCACCTTTAAAGTGTGGGATCGAGGCAGGAAGTTGGTGCAGAGACAGTGAAATTAGTTTTGGATCATTCATGATAAATCAACTCACTCAACTATGAATGCGCTTGGTCAGTGAGCGCACACAAGTGCAACACTATGGTATTCTTTCATTTATTAAATTACTGTGGGTGCTATTTATTAATTTTATTCTGGTCATTGCTTTATTATGTAGCATGAAATGTGAAATAACCCTTACATATTCTGCAGATAGGATAAGATATACTTTATTTATTGCAAAAGTAGGGAATTTCCTGTGTTGTAACAACCAAAACATTAAAACACAACCTAAATAAATGGTTTATTAGAATAAAGTGGAATAGTTGAAACACAAATCAATAAATGACACAAATATGAGTTAATTCAATAGGAAAAATACATTAAAGGAGCTCAATAAGTAAAAATATACATTTAATACAATAGAACTGTATCTAGAATGCTGAATATAATACATAAATATAAGCACAAACAACAAAACTAGTAAAGCAAAAACTGCCAGATGTCATTAAAGAGGCTTAAAGAGACATATTGTTACATATTACGCCATAAGATTGCTAACAAAAATGCATCATTGCTTCCCCATATTTAAGTTAATGCTACTCTAATTTCTCCAGTAAGAGAGAATTTTTCGTACGCTGGGAAACTGTACAAACCAAGACCACAATATAATGCATAAGTTAATTTATTAACAACAAAAAGAACCTGTATAAAAATGCCTTAAAACAAAAAAACAGATAAAAACCCGCTGCTTATACTGCTGCCTGTCCTACATGAGCTGCTCATTAATAAGTAAACTGGAACTAGTTTCACAAACAGGTACAGTTGTTACTTAACATAAACTGAGCCAAAATGCAGAAGCAGTGTGTGAAACTCAAAGTACATTCATACTTTATTTATACCCATAGGTAAATTTGCTTTACAGAAAAATGATAGAATTTGGCATCCCTTCACAAAACACACACACCTATTTAAACCTGACAGACACATATTTGGTAATTAGACAAGATGAATTCAATAAAACGGTTCTTACTGAGTTCAGTGATGGCAGCAGGGACAAAGCTGTTTTTATAACGCTTTGTCCTGCATCTTGGAACTAGAAGCCTCCGTCCCAAGGGAAGAAGCTGAAATTCACCCCGTAGAGGATGGGAACCATTATTAAGAATAATAAATATAAAGCCATCCGTTGTACCTGTTTAGAGTATGGGGAGGCTAAACAGGGCTGTGACTCACCCATCAGACGACTGGACCAACTCCCTGTCTGATTCAGTGCATTTTTCTCTATGACAGAGGTCTGACCGAACCATGCCACCAAACAAAAAGATGAAACAGACTCAATAAAAGAACAATAAAACAAAGTTAAGATTATTCGGTCAATGTGGAAATGGGCAAGTTTCCTATGGCAGTAAAGGTGCTGGTGACCCTTTTTGCAGACCAATCTGCACTTCTCATCAAAATGAGAAGTAGCAGGCAGGTGCTGCCAATTAAATGCACTCGATTAACTGATCATCAGCAAGTGTGAGCACCTCTATAAAACAGACACACGACAGGCCTCAGTTAGCATGTTAAATATTAAAATTCATGACAGTACAATTAGAAAAAGGCTAAACGCATATGGCTTATTTGGAGAGTCTGTTTGGACATCTGGACAATCCAAAAGATGTCTGTAACAATGTTCATGGACAGATGAGATCAAAATGGAGAAAAACAAACACCCAACTGTGAAGCACGGTGGTGGAGGGATGTTGATTTGGGCTCGTTTTGCAGCCACAGGTTGGGGCAAGTCGAAGTCCAACCTGACTGAAATACTGCAGCAAGATTGAAGAAGATTGGAGCAAAATTCCTCCACAATGATGTGAGACACTGATAAGGTCATACAGGAAATGATTACTTCAAGTTATTACTGGGCGTTATTTAGTTTTTCACAGGACTGCAGAGAGCCCTGTGAAAACTTTCTTTCTCACGCAGCAGTAAGTGCTTTGATCTGCGGTCCCTTTCTGCAACATAAAAATGAGAAGTTGTGTGCTGATTAATGTCAAACAAAAAAAAGGAAAATCACAAATAAGTTGTTATATTTTTGACTTTGTGACATTTTGGATAAATTTGCTTCTTAGATAACCTTTTATTTACTCAGAGCTTATCTGCTGTGAAGGTAAAGCATTCAAGAGCTAAATTAACCTGCAAACCCAGCTGCTCATTAAATGAAGCAAAAAAAGGTGCCATAATATTTAGTCCCATGAAATGAAATTAGATACTTGCCTTTTCCATCTTTTTTAAAAGTGCTTTTGGATAATTTCTCCTCAGACTTTCAGTTCCTGTAGTGCAGTTTTTTCACAATACAGATACATCTAAACTTTAAAATCCTGTCATAAACCATTAAATTAGAGTGTTACGTAACTGCCAGATAAACTCGTGTGCGCGTTTCAGAGGAGCTGATGTGTATGAGCGCGCACACACACCCTACTGTCAGCTGATTGGCTGCCTCACGGTTCATTTCAGGCCAGAGGGATTTTCCCAAACCACAAGTTAGAACTTGTTGAAAACAGGTTCTAACTGATGCCATCTTTCAATTTGGAACCACTTTTTAAAGCATCATTATGAAGCACACAGTGTAGTGTAAATCACTCGTTTATTATTATAACACATGCATGCAATTTCAAAAAATGTGTGCATTTTCTCTCTCTCTCAATGCAGTGCAAAATAACACAAGGAAACAACCTATGGCACTAAATACATTTCACCCATGCACAGACTCAACCGTACTGTAAAGCTGATAATATGAAACTGGAATCAGCTTGGTGCTCTGGTGGCTAGAACTGCAATTTAATACTTTTTTTTTTTAACCACACAAAGGTTCATTTGTGATCAGAGTTTTGCACTTGAGTGTAGAGATGGAGTTAAAGAGGACACATGATGATTTGAAAGTACAAAAGAGAACTTGTATGAGGCAGAGAGGGCAGCCTGTGGAAAACGGCACATCAGATGCTTCTTAAATCCTCTACTTCTGCGTGTTTGCAGCTAAGCTTGCTGCTGTCTTTTAAAGTAAAAAAACAAAACAAAACTGGAAAAAAAACAAAAATTTACACCGTAGTTTGGTAGCGAGCGTGATAGTTACACAGGAAGTAGATTCAGTTCCTGCCTGTGCAGCTGCGGTCATTTCCATCCAGCAAAAATAAACTTTAGAAAAACAATACTGGACATTTCCAATCCATAATAAGACAAAGCATCAGAGAATGTTTTTGCTTTTTTTTCTTCCAGTGTTGGCTTCACAGTAGTTTTACAGATACAGCTGCTCCCATACTGTATGGCCATCCTTCAACTATTTTCACCATGTTTACACGACTTACTAGCAGCTCAGTAGAGTCCCAGCTCTACTGATGCACACGCGTCTGCTGAGGCCTGAACACCCACAGCTGCAGGAAAGGTTTAAGTTTACAATCTGACTAAAATAGCATGTATATATTTGTTTAAAACAAGACAGAGTAATCGCTCACAATCCAAACCCAATGCACTTCCTTTAGCACCAACAATCATTGTACCATTCCTGCCTACACAACTGTTTTTTTCTGGGGTGTCATGATTGAGCAACCCTCCTCATGTCATCCCGACTGGGTTAAAGTTGGGCTCTTGTGGGCCTCGAGATGTTGTTTTGCTCTATAATCAAATGTCCACTCAGCTTAAGGTGATAAATTCTGACAGGTGTCCAGGCCCTGAGGTAGCAAAGCAGCTCCAAACCATGATGGTGCCTCCACCGTGCTTCGCTGTTGGGGTGAGCTTTTATTTATCGTTGTCCAAAAGTCTGAGTGCTCAGATAGTCTTTTGCAAATTTGGGATGTACCACAGTGTGCTTTTCTTCCTCGAGTTCTTCCAATAACATCATTCTTAAGTGTTTTTTTTTTAATGGTAAACTTTATTCAGCTGTTTGCAGGTGTTTTTGTTGTTGCCCTTGGTTTCTTTTTCACCTCCCTGGCAAGGTAGCAGCTTTCCTGAATATACTCTGTTTGCAGACAGTTTTTCTTAGTGTGAATCAATGAACATTCAGTAGATTTTTTTGCAGTTTTGTGCACCTCCAAATGCTTCTTTTAAGTTCCTGTGAAAGCTTCACACCTTCCAGTTTTTCTTTGAAAGGGCAGATTTTTATCAAGAACCAGGCTTTGTTTGTGCTCCCATCTTATTCAGGTGCTTTTGCAGATTCACGTCCATTCTCCAGCCTGGGGCTCGGAGTTATTTCATCTTTTATAACGTCATGCAAAATCCTGTTTGCGCTTCATTAGTTTAGCCAGATTGTGTTTCTCTGCAGTTGTGAGTGTCATGAAGATCAGGCCACATTTTTTGAGAAATTTATGGTGAAATCTGTGCACTTCCGACTGTGTGATCTGCCTACACAAAGTCTCTTGTTCTTAACAGTAATACTGATAGCTGAGGTGGAGATTTGATTCGTCTCTGGAAACATAATCAGGCTAAGCTCCTATTTCACAAAGCCAAGACCAGATAAACACAAATCTCCTCCCAACGTCTGCCGTCGTGCTTTTACACAGGTTTGTTGAGGGTGATGCAAATCACGCTGAGGTCTTAGGCGGCTACTAAGCCTCTCTCCTTTCAGGAAAGATATTCAACCCCAGTTCCACCAGCGCCCCCATTAACATGGTCCACAGTGGTATGCACACAAACGTCAGCTTCACGTCGGCCAGCCTTTCCAGCTTGGCACACAGCGTCAGGCAGAAGCCGAGCTTCAGCAGCATGGCTGTCAGGTACCAGCTACGCAGGCGCAGGTCTGGAGAGCCGTTGCGCGGGTCGTATCCGGGCTTGCAGCGGCCTGCCATCTTGATGGCGAGCATGAGGATGAGGATGCCATCAAAAACCCAGACAGGGAGGAAGATGAGGAACCAGTTCCACTGCACCTGTAGAGAGGAAAGGGGGAAGATGCTGATAGCTGAGGTCGTTGGGAGGAATGTGTCACTGGATGGAGACTGGGTGGAGATTGCTCATGAAGCTATAAAAACTGTTACCTTTCCATCCAATTTGAGCACCAGCATGATGAGGAAAACCAGGGTGAAGACCCAGGTCAACAAAACCCTCTGAGCCAGAGACATCTCACTCACTGGAGACCAAAGGAGGAGACAGACAAAAGCTGCACACAGACAGACCACATGTGCACGTGTCATAATCAGAAAATATGTAAAATAATGATAAATGCATGCTTTTTTTTAGCTGAAAAAAAAAAAGGATTTTAAAACTGACAGCAATCAGAACTAACTGGATTATTAGGTGTCAGCTATGCTCTCCGTTGCAGCATCAAACAACATTTCGCTGATGGCCGCTTTGAAATAATAATTTAATGCCATAATTTTATTCACTGTTAGATTGAAAACGCTACAATTAGAGCTAGCTGTTACAGCCTAATAGCATTGTGCTAATCGCTGGCTGTGACTTACTTTAGTGCGTTCCCAGCTCGGCAGGCAGCATCTTCTTTCCACTGTGTCCCACGCATTCACATTCTCATATCGTTTCTTATAATCAGTCATATAATTATCAGCAAACGTGTCCGTTAATAATAACAGACTGGGAGATTTTTTTTTCAGGTCCGTTATCCGTGCTGGGCCCGCCCCTCCTGGGAGCCGATTGGTGCTCGTCACGTTTGTTTGAACGTCCATCACTCTGCGTTGTGACCGTAAAATCTTCACAAATGCGCAAAGCAGTTGTAGGGTTTTCCTGTAGTGAGTTTTCACGTCCACTAGAGGTAAGTAAAGTTCTTTTTATTTTTTTTCCCCCCGGCGCTTCTGATTTTATGCTATTATATGTTGTTCGTCGTGATGGTATTTAAAATTTTAACACTGTGTTTTCTCGTTTTTTGACTTTTGAAATGCTTATTGTATTCATGTGTGACCCTGGTCTTCTTTCCTATTTGCTAACCATCGATGGCGATTCGTTGGTGAAAATATAACTGCGCCTTTATGCGGCGCTTTACGGTAAGGGGGCCGAAGTAGTATTTTTACAGTGAGCGACAGAAAGGGAAAGGCTAATGCTTGAAACGTCGGCGAGCAGATACTCAGCATCTCTTCCAGACAATGGACAAGACTGGCTAGCTCAAGCTCATTATAAACTACGCTTAGAAAGCGCGCCTTAGCTCTGTGTGTGGACTCGGAGCCACCGTCGCAGTCAAAGAGGTAAGACTGAGCGGCTGCAGGGCGCGTTTAGACCGCAGTAATCAGGGTTTCGGGGTTAAATACAGCTGTGTGGGCTTTTATGCCTGCCGGTGGCTCTGCTAACATATAGCCTGGCAGAAAGGAGGAGGACTGTCTGTGTATGAACCACGAAGACTGCCCGAAAACACAGTGGCTGCTTCCAGCTACATGTCAGCTAGCATCAAAATTAGCTGCATGTGTTTTCCCCTCATAGTGGACCGAGCTTTACTTCACAGTAATGCAAACGTTGACATTTTTAGCCTGTGCTTTACTTCCTCTACCTCTTTGCTATTTTATATTAGTCTTTTACATCAGTATTATTAAGGATGGGATTTTTATTACAATCTTTTCTCACAGTATTTTTTATAACAAGTAAAAAAAGAAGATAAAATCAACCGAGAAAGCAAACTTGTTAAAAAAATAAAATATAAGCAAGCAGGGCTGCTGTTGACTGTCATCTTTGTAGTAATACCGTTTACTGGATGGCATCATTAGGCTCTGACTGATTTACTACTTAAGCTAAACTGCTGTGTGAAAGTGTTTGCCTGCTGCTTCTTCCTTATTTATTTGCATATTTGTCACACTTGCATGTTTCAGATCAACAAACAAATTTTAATATTAGACAGAGAGAGAACCTGAGTAAAACCAAAATACAGTTTTTAAGTGATGGTTTCATTTATTAAGGGAAAAAGCTATCCAAACCTACCTGAACTTATGTGAAAAAATAATTGCCCCCCTGTGATTAACCATATTTTTTGGACAGCTGAGTTCAATTTCACTAGCCACACCCAGGCGTAATTACTGCCAGACCTGCTCACTAATGAAATCACTTCAATAGATCCTGTCTGACAACATGAAGAAGGCTAAAAGATCTCAAAAAGAAACGCATCACCTCACAATCTAAAGTGAAACTGAAGAACTGATGAGAAGCAAAGTCATTGACATCTATCAGTCTGGAAAAGGTTATAAAGCTTTTTCTAAGGATTTGAGACTTCAGTGAACCACAGTGAGATCCATTATCCAAAAATGGAGAGAACTTGGAACAGTGTTGACCCTTCCCAAAAATTCATTTTTTCACTTTATTTACCTTTTATTTAACTACGAAGATCCATTTATATCAAATCTCTTTCAAGCTATGCAAACATAATATTAAAAAAAGTGGCAAATACAATGTGAAAGGTAGCATATATGACATAAAATAGAACAAAAAACACTAGTGCCATCCTAAACAGTCTTTTAAATCAATTAAAACATGCATATAAGCAGCTATAAGTTTGTGTGGCTGTCTGTAAGCATTGCATTTCCTTGAACCAGCCAACTGCTTGCATGCATACAAGTAACTGGAAGCCATCAGGGTGCCCGTAGTCTGCTAAGCTGTGATGTATTCTGCTGCATGTGCTGTAGATATTGCTGAGGACTACAGCTGCTCTGCTATTTAAAAAAATAAAAAATATCTTCATATCCGTGCATCTCAACTAACATATGTGCCAATATATGTGATAGGCCAGTAACAGCAGTTTGCCTCGGGCTCATTTACTGTGTTATTTGACTCTTTTTCTGTCTCTTCTACTCTATCGTACTCTGCTTTAAAACCTGTTAGTGACTGTTGTGTAAAAGAAGTGAAACTGCTGCAGGCTTCTGCAGGGGGTCAGTCTCTCAATTTGGCAGGCCTACTGATTATCCAACAAGTTTATCGTTGAGCCAGTCTGTCTGCTCCAATGTCTGACTAACACAGTCATCGCTCACCCAGTTTTCCATCTGCAGTCATAATTCGACCTCTAAATTAGCCCGCTTTGCCACACTGGCTGAGTCGTTTAAAGATTAAAAATCACTTTTTCCTATTAACCCGTAGATCAGATTATCCTGATTATCCTTACAAACACGCTGACAACAGCAGTACAAATTATCAGCTGCTGGTGTTTTTTGTTTTGTTTTGTTTTTTTATAGCCACTGTTGGAGTGGTTATACCTGACTGTTTGGGCTTCAGCCAGGAGTGAAACACATTTGATTTTCATTTGTAGAAATCAAACTGCAAGTATGTGACTTGTGCAACAGCCAAGCAAACATTTAATCTGACTTGCTGTGAACCCCATATACAGCATATACTGTAGGGCCTCTTACTCGGGGTAGAGAAATATAGTTTTCTTAAACTCGGTAGGGTTGTGTTTAGTCATACGATCATCAACAGGAAGGAGTTTTCACCCAAAGAAGCTACTAGGAACTACCCCTTTAACAAGAAAATATTGTCACTGAGATCCGAGATCTCCCTTAAATCCCTTATAAGGTGTCTTTGAGCAAGGCAGTTCGGTGCATGTTTTCCTGCCTCGCTGCAGGAAGCTGTGGTTCAAAAGTGCACAGTTTGTTTCTTCCTGACAAAAAGTAGATGACTGATATCACTTTTGTGTTACGTTGCATGTTCAGAAATTCACTGTGGTGTTGTGCCCTCTGCACACATGGAATTCCTGTTAATGCACACACACACACACACACACACACACACACACACACACACACACACACACACACACAGGGACTAGGCAGCACACGTACCTTTAAAACACTGATTAATCATCTGCTGGTCCAGACCTACGAGTCAGACCATGTAGCTGCGCAGCATCGTGGTGTGTTTTGCACACATAAATGTGACTTGTAGAGAATGACTCCCTCGTTGAGTGAGCTTCTGTATATTTTTACACCCTTTAGAGTGGCAGTGCAAGAGTCTCTTGGTGCTGCCAGGCCTTAATTGCCATTTGTCTTCACCTGACAAGCTGTGGATGAAGGCATGCCCAAGGCTGGCTTGGGAGAGATGCCACTTCTTGCTTCATGTTCTCTGAGCTGTTATTTCTAGCTGAAGTTATTAAAGTAATTTAAAATAAAAGCAGTGTTTCTATAAACTGTGATGTCAGTCTCTACTTTGGCACATGTGAGAGTGCATTCTCTGCGTCTCTATCTCATCCTCACCTAGCCTCCTTAGTTGTCTCCTTGTTTCATTCCCCCTCCTTTTATTCGTCTCTTTGAGGAGCTCTGAGACCATGCATTGCTTTTTGTTTTGTGGAGCTTGAATCTGCCTGCAGAGCTTGTTATATCATCAGCTGCAACATAGTTACATCATACACTCGCCTGCTATATCATCTTATGCTACGGCTGCAGCATGGCCTGCACGGAAGTGATATAATGCGTAGAAATGAGGTCACTGCATTGGTGATTGTGAGTGGAAAGGTCAGGCGACCTCATAATCACTAGACCATTTCTGTGTTATCACCTCAGCTGTACTGCAGCTAAAAGAGCAGTCAGTAACAAGGTGGCAATGACCAGAAGTTGCAGTTGGGACTCTAACAGTTCACACAGGAAGTCACAGAAACACACACTTCCTGTTAGATCTGAATGGTGCTTTAATAAAAAATAAGAACAAGAAAACATTTAGTAATCCCTCGGGAAATTCTTGTTCTACAAACGTCCCGAATCCACTAGGACTGGGGTATTTATTCTGAGCTTAAGTGATTATGAAGACAAAATGGTCTGGGTAAAAAGATTACTTTTTTTGTGATATAATAAATCAGCAGTCAAAATGCACAGCAAGATGAAAGAAGAAAAACGGGCGGTTTCAGATATCTAGACTTTTCCAGGTTTGTATCTCACTCTAAGGCTTAATGGGGTTTGAGGACTTGTCCTCATTTGTCTGAAGGACCAGTGAGCTTATCCAATGGGTCTTTAACCAAGCTGTGCTCAAGGTCAAGGGTACATTTGCTGTTTTTACGGGCAGTGACTTGTGATGAATTGTGAGCTGGATGTCATTAATGTTCTGGTTATGAATGTCACTTGTCAAAGACTATAAAGTTTATGAGAACTGTGTGCAATTAAAACTCAATATAGTCTCCTCTTGACAGCTGGAGGTCTCTATTGAGCACACATTTATTCTGTTAAATGGAAGAAAATCATAGTGGAAAATCCAGCTACATAAAATATTAATATTTACTGGTAGATCAGGAGATTATGTCCTGAGAGCTGTTAGGCATTTCTGTAAATCAGGTTTTACCAACGGGAGCATTTTGACTCTGGACCCGATGATGCTTTGTGCTAAACGCTGTAGTACTGCTGGGATCGATGCAGCTTATCCTACTGGTGTCAGCTGACGTACACACACAGGCGCTTTTAATCATTTTTCTCAGAAAAGAGCTCTATCTGTATTAAAGTTCTGCAAACTGGTCACACATCACTAGCTGATAAGAATATTATTGCGAACAGGAAGTGCAGCCAAGCTGACAGGAGCATCAGACGCCTCTTGCGAGGTTTTGCAATTCAAAATGATTGAGACCGTAGATTGGCTTTAAGTTTTGGCAGCACGGGGCAGACTCTCTTAATTTACACATCTAAGCTACTGTGACCAACCAGCATGATTGTTTTGTGTTTCTTCTTCACCTTTTTTGGGATACATCTTCATCACTGTAAAAAGAAATGCTGGACTATAAGTGAAACTTACCACAAAGCCTCATATCTGAAGTCATAAGGGCTCAGCTGTGTTGCACACTTTTTTTTTTTTTTCTTTTTGATGAGCATCCTCTCTTATCTCTCTTTACGTGATAAGGAGATCATTTCATGACTCCCTGAGGTTATAAGTCATTCTTTAACTTGGCTAATGGCGAAGGGTTTTTACTGTCGTCCACCACTTCAGGATTAGCATTATTACATTATCGTAATGTCATACTATCTGATCATTTACCAGCACAAATTACCTGAATTTATTATTATTTTATTTATTTATTTTTTTTTATCTGAGTCTGATCTGTTTAAATGGAAATGCAATTTTCTCATAATTTTCAGAGTCCTAAAACTTTGACTCTTGGGGGGAGGTGTGGCATTTTAGGAATTACTTCAGGAGACATGCTGGGACTACCTGCCCTGTTATTACCTGGAAGGTTATTGTTGAGGGTAAATTGATGGCAATAACGACGGCGTGTTGATGATGGAGGGATTGTGAGGATGATTATGATTATTCCAATCCTTCTCCTGACTTTAAACAAGAGCTGCCCTATTAGGTTGAATATTTGGGTCCTTGTTGTTAATCATTACAGTTTCTGAGAATTCATACGGTGTCTGCAGGGAGGCATTCTGTGTTTTCTTCATTTGAAGTTCAGCAAATGATACATGTTGCTTTTTTAAACTCCCCTGTGCAGCCTCGTAATGTGGACTCATGCCAAAGTCCAGTTACACAGTACTCAGGAGCCACTCGCACACGTTAGAGCCCCATTTTAGTGAGTGACCAGAAAACCAGTATAGTACGTGAGAGCCTGAGATGCACACAAACACCTGTTCTTGTTGCTGCTGCTGCTGCTGTTGCTTTGAATGTCAAATGCAATCGTTCCATTGCAGACACAGTCTGAAACGACGCTCTTTTTGTTTTACAGTCGTCCAGCTTCAACAGTCACCAGTCAAGCTACACGACCCAAACAGGTGAGTCCTGTGTCTGTCTGTGTCTGAGTGCCCTCTGTATGAATTGGAGGCCATTCTTCAAACCCCACACAGACGGTTATGAGGGTGTCTTCAGTCAAGCGCACACACAGCCACTCTCCTCAGACGGCAACAGCAGTTCATGAGTTCTATTCACTCTGTCTGAAAGAGAGAGACAGATGGAAAAATGAGACTGTGAAAAAAGCAATAGTGCCCTTTTGAGAGGTTCACACAAGTAGCAAATACTTGTGTGTGTGTGTGTGTGTGTGTGTGTTTTCCTGTCCAACAAGTTGCCACTGAGGAGGGGTGACACAAAATTGCCTAAAAAATGTGTATATAATAGAGCTGTCAACGTTAACGCGGATTAATCTGTCATCGCGATTAATGTCAATTAAAATTTTTAACGCAGTTAACCCATCTGGAGTGCAGAATGGACAAAGTTTGGACAAACTGCCCGAAATGCATTGACGGAGACCTTTGAGGGATTTTGAGTCATTCTGCGCGCCAGATGGGTTAATTGCGGTAAAAATTTTGATCGCGTTAATCGTGATGACGGATTAATCCGCGTTAACGTTGACAGCCCTAGTATTTAAGTAACTGAATATTTATATCATGTTAGTAATGCATATACAACAATATAATATAATAATCATGTCCCAGTGACGTCCATCAGCAACTTAAAAAAAATGTTGTCAACGTAGTGTCAAAAACTGCAGTTCCTCTAATGGCCACTTGAGGCCCAAAACGAGAAAGTCCCCATATTAAACAAAAGTATTGTTCTCTGGAATATGACCTTATGCAACACTCATCTGAAGGCTTAAATTTAGGGGTGTGCCTGCTTTGATTGACAGCTACCGTGACAAATGAAGTTGTAACCTTGGTTACTTGCGAGGCCTCACCTTTGTTAATTCGACTCACTGAACTGGACCTGTTAGCAATGTTTGTTTGTTTCGGTGCCTTTTCAAATATTTTCTATGTAATTATCTGACAAATGATGTGGGTGTCTGAGTTAAAGCCCATTTGAGTCTTTCAGTATCAATTTTATACTAAAAGTAAATACAGGAACAGTATTGCCGATACCAATGACTTATAAGTCATTGGTATCGGTTACAGGTTAAAGGTTATTATAATCAGACAGTCTTCATAAATCAGGTTTCAGGTAAAAACTTTTTTTTTTTAAAGTTTAAAATAGAATAATTTACTCATTGTGATAGACTATATTAAGACATTCAAATAACAACACTATAGTAATCGGTCTAAACTAACATCAACTGATGCTGAAGATCTGATGTACCTGGTTTCTCGTTGCCTCTCTGAAAGAAGTGTAAAGGTGAGCTGTGTCTGTGCTGGGGTCTGGGTCTGCCTGATCGATTTCCTTCCTCCTCGCGTTGTTTCTTTTTCTGTTCGTTCTGGGAAAAGGGGTTTTCCTTTTTCATGGTCTTTCATGTCTTTAAGTTGGTGGTGTTGTAACGGTAGAGAATTTCCTTCCAACACGTGTCACTGTTTGCAGCGTTTTCATTTACAGTTGTAAAGTAGCTCTACACATGGTCGTCTTTCTCGCCTGCTGCAGTCCACATGTTGGTGGGGGAGGAGGGGACAGAGCAAAGTGTGCACAGACATGTCTGCTTTCTGATGAATTTGAGCAATGTACTGAATTTACAGGGAGACAAACAAATTGAAAAGTTTGCACTGCGCTGTATTTATTTATTTTAAATTTTTCTAATCTTTGATGTTTTTTAGCCCCTTGTGCTTTCGTGGTAAACTCCCCTGTCACTCCCTTCGTTGTTTCAGCTCACTTTCAGCTAATCAGCATCCAACCTATGCACAGCTTAAATGTCAAACTACATGCTGTTGAGTTGTTGGAGGAGTGCATCCAAGTACGTTTGCATTGGTTGCAAAGCCCCTCTGTGTAGGCAAATACACAAACACAATAGTAGCAACCAGCATTCCTACCTCTTACTCAGTGTGTAATACCACTGATCACTTGCTCCTTACATTGCACCTGCTCCTTTATATGTCATATATATATTTTTGTATGTAACTTGTAAATATCTGTGTAGATATTTATGTTATTACATACATTCCCTGTGTGGGCACCTCTTAAACTTTAAGTCTATTTTATTTTCTTGTCTTATTCTTAAAGAATCTTAATGTAAAAATCTACATGCTGCCAATGGAGAGATGCCAAACTGTGTCTCATTATTCTTGTAACAGTGACAATAAAGATCTGTTCTGTTCTATAAAATGCATGTTAACATGTTAACAATAAGTACCACATATGTGGGACTTCGTTTCAGCTGTACAGTCTCCACTCACATGTACAAATATGGTCACCTCTGGATCCAAAACATGGTGTCAGCTGACAGTGAAACCTCATCTGCCTCAACAGAGACGCAGGAAGTCACAGTGGCTACACTTGTCCTTTTTATATACAGTCTGTGGTACTATGCCAGTTGCCACCAATCATATATTAAAAACAAGATGCAGTAATAGCTAATTAACTTTGTACAGCAGTTGTAGCTACACTAGATAAATCAGCAGACATCATCTTTCTTTGAATGTTTTCTCCAGCTCTTTGCACTTGTGTTTTAATGAAACCCGCTGGCCACAAAAAGAAACATGCATAATAAAGTTAAAAGGCAAAGTGAACTGATAACATAAAAAAAAAGTTTTTTGAACAATTTGTTTTGTTTATAGAAATCATGAATTTGTTATTATTATTATTATTAAGTATGCATTGCAATTTATTCCGTTTTTGTTTGTTTCAGTGCAAATTTGATGACGCATCCAAATGTCAGACATGCATATTAGATGATTTGAGTTTGCTTTCAAATTGTGTCTGAGGCAGAAAAGCGGCTTACCTGAGGCAGTTTGTATGACTATATCGCTGGATTTTATTGGAGCTTAGCAATAATGCTCAGTGAAAGTTGTGAAAGCTCTAGATGTGCACGTTACATTCTTCCTGTGGCTGTAGAAAAAGGCCTGTGAGATGGAAGACGGGGTGTGTTTTATGGTTCACTGGTCGCTCTGATCTCTCATTGAGGTATTTGTAGGTAATGCCTCAATACTTACTGGGATATAGCGCAGGACTGAAAGCTTTCCACTTCTGAAAATTAACTATTTGCCCAAATAATAAGAAGTGAGGCTTGGCAGATGGATGGATTTCTGAACTGACAGTCTTGCAGTTTGAGTTTTTCTCACGTGAAAGGACTGAAGTTTAGTGTGAGGTTGTTTTGATATGATTAACTTATGTTTTACATGTTGTTGAAGCCTAGTTGTAAAACTTAAAAACTGATGACACTGGCTGCGTCCTCCAGCCACAAAGACCCTTTTTATATTTACAGCTGTACATATAACTTCATTTAAAGGCTGTATTTAAGTGAAACTGCTACAGACAACCAAGAAGTTGTTGTTGTTGTTGTTGTTAAATGTTGCTCGTTTGATTTGTCTTGTCTGACAAACTGTTCAGCTTAAACTCAAACATCAGTTAAATAACCAATTTGCTGTCTAAGGGTTTTATGGTAGGTCAAGTGTAGGGTTGTTTGGTGTGACTTGAGATGGTCAGGAAATCACCCTACAAGAGGAAAAACATCTCCTTGCTTCTTTGAATCCCCCCCCCGACACCTTTGACTCTATCGCCATCCGTGCAGTCTCATATTTCCTGCAGGCATGCACACACGTGCCCTCTCACCCAGCCCAGAGAGGTAACCTACTCTCATCATGAAACATGAAGCACCCAGATAGGAGGAGAGCAGCTAATGTTGCACATCACAAGATACGAGACTTGTGAAGGAGGTCTCCTCCTGTGCTCATGTTTTCATTAGAGATCCCAAAGACACATGATCCGACTGTCAGTTTGTATTAGAAGTGAATTGGATAAAAAACCGAAGAAGTTTGTGCTTTATAATGTGAGGGGTTTTTTGGTCTTGAATGAAGACCTTATGATATATATGTTATGATATTTTAAAACAAGCTCTGGGGACAGCTTTGTTAAAGATCGGACCATGA
The DNA here is from genome assembly GCA_015107715.1 of Tylochromis polylepis. Lineage (NCBI taxonomy): Eukaryota > Metazoa > Chordata > Actinopteri > Cichliformes > Cichlidae > Tylochromis > Tylochromis polylepis. The sequence continues at coordinate 24,495 of VVHJ01034522.1, forward strand.
TGACGGACCTTCTAACCCTACCTGGCCCTTTCAGTCATGTGTAGTGCTTGGTTTTAGCAAAATGAAAAAGAAGCAGAATTTCTTGTCTTTTTCAAGTTTGAACAACACTAAAGGCCACTCACCTGTTTGTTTAGTCTAACAGCCCATCGCTTTAAGCGCATAATCTAATTTTAGCTATGTAAGCTTTCCTCAGATGCAGCTAAAACGGCTGTTTCGTGAGCTCTTAGCGCTACAAATTTAAAACCTAAAGTGACTCATTTCAGCCGGCACGTAAAACCTCTGATGTTTGAATTTGCTTCACTGCCTCATCAAACCAATGTATACAGTTGTACATGACGAGGTTTAGGCAAGCATACACTGCAGTCACTGACCATAGCTGTTTTTTTTCCAGAGGAAATTTAGGGAAGAAAACATTAAACAACATGTCACTGTAGGCCAATATTGGACCCTTGCATCTGGCTTCCATTGCCTCTTGGTTAAGTTTTACTCCCCCCCCCCCCAGTGTTGAAAAGTGTCTTTCATTACTTTAAACGCTTTTAGATACTGTGAATAAGAAAAGTGCATGTGTACGTCATTGCTGCACTGTTGGATCCTGCTTCAAATACAGCTACGAGTCCTTAATAGTCCTCTATTTTCAGTGTTGTAGTGTCACTGCTTCTTTTGGCATAAGCTTATCATATATGTGTTTTAAAAATAAAAAGATGTTCTAAAATTCAGGCAAGACTGGGCCTTGTGGTTTTTTTGTTTTTTTTTTTGTTTTGCCTCAACCTAACCAGTGTTTTAAATGTTAAAATAGTGTAGTAGGTCTACAAATAGCAGACTTAAGTAGTGCAGATTTACTGTAATAGGCAGTGGTAGACAGTAACAGAGGTCCTGGACCACATTTACTTACACGAGACAGACCAAACGCTTGTAGGCGAAGGTTTCGTGTTTGATGCTTTCACAACCTGCTTTTTATGTGGACTTTCTCGCTCTGCGTTTACTTACATTTACAAATACTAATCTTAACCTTGAGTTGAGCAGTTGATCTACAACTACCATAGAAATGTCAGACTGATACATTAGACATTAAAGGGTTACCTACACAAATCAAAGCTTGCAATGTCCATTATAGCCAACGAACATCGGCTCCACAGAGCTGCCCAACAAATGAGGTGAATGGGTCACATTGAAAGAACCTAAATTTTTAGCTAGATTATTTACTGAGAAATATGTGATGAATTCAGTTTTTGGGGGGGTTGGGGTTTTTTTGGGTTTTTTTTTTTTTTTTTTTTAAACTGCCCAAAAAATGTAAGTTACTTCCAATAATGTGAAAGTTTCTATGTGTGTTTGTCTTTGTGTCTTGTAGAGCAAATGAGAACAGCTGTGAGGTGCAGGATTAAAAAGTCAGAGGGTGGCAGGTTGTGAAACCAATTATGTAAAATGTTATGAGAACTATTATTAAAAAAATAAATTAATGAATCTGCATCACACACAGTGTGTCCACTTTTAGTCACCACACCCTCACTCAGAACTAATGGAGCTCTGTGTTTTCTTGGAAAATGCCAAAAACTCGCTTGGGTGGTCTCAGAATCTCATCTCTGCTTTTCGCGGATGATGTGGTTCTGTTGGCTTCATCAGGTGATGGCCTCCAGATCACACTGTGGGTAGTGACTGAAAGAACGAGATCACAGATACAAGCCGCGGAAATGAGCTTCCTCCGAAGGGTGGCTGGCCTCTCCCTTAGAGATGGAGTGAGTTCTTCAGCCATCCGGGAGAGGCTCAGAGTAGAGCCGCTGCTCCTCCACATTGAAAGGAGCCAGTTGAGGTGGTTCGGGCATCTGATAAGGATGCCTCCTGGGCGAGGTGTTCCAGGCATGTCCCACCAGGAGGAGGCCCTGGGGCAGACCCAGGACACTCTGGAGCAATTATATCTCTCGGCTGGCCTGGGAACGCCTCGGTGTTCCCCCGGACAAGCTGGAGGAGGTGGCTGGAGAGAGGGAGGTCTGAGCTTCTCTGCTTAGGCTGCTGCCCCTACAACCCGGCCCCGGATAAGTGGAAGAAGATGGATGGATGGATGATTGTTTTTGTGCCTCTGGGTCAATGACAGCTGTGGGTGGTGGGTTTATGTTTTTTGGCCCTAATCATATAACACTCGAGGAAGTTTCTTTAACTATTTCACAGATATAAATTGGACTCAATGAAGATTATCTAGGTTTGCATCATGATCTTTCCATGTTATGATTACAATTTAGTAATAAAAGGTCCTTGCTGCACCATAAAACACATTTTTGTCCATAGTTTAGGAACCCATTTAGCAGCTAGGATGGAATTTAACACACATGGCTAATTGGATGAAATCATAACATTTTGTCTCAAAGGTCAACTTTCAGTGTGACTTCATGGTCTCAGAAGTAGAAATTGTGACTTTGTTTCACATTACGACAGGCACTTTGCCAGAGACGCTGTTCACTGGTGCAACTGACGACTAGTTAACATAGTTTTGAATGTTTTATGAGTATTTAAACAAACCAATAGACGGGGTTACACAAGCAGTATTTGTATGGCAAATGTTTATTTAAGATTAGCATTCTTTAATAACCAAATGTTTTAAAGGTCTCTGAAAAATGCTTCCCTTTGCACTATGATGATGCATACAAATGATGTCATACTTTGCCCAGTGTGGCTAACATTAGAAGCGCTACCACCCGCAGCCTTCCTTCCTGTCAGGCCAGTGTCCTCAGCCTTGTGCACAACGTGGTTACACATTTGCTTTTGTGGTTGTATACCAGTGTTCACAGCCTCCATACACCTGCTCACTTCTACATCAAAGTACTACATGGTTGTGCAGCAGTCATGTCTTACTTGTTTACCTTGCATATTTAAAGGTTCCTATCGCAGAAAGAGAGCAGGGTGCTGCTGTGTAGTAGGACTAGTAGCAGGTGGAGTCATAACATGGCAGAACCAGCAGATAACTGCAGTTATTAAATCAATTGCCTAGTATGTTTGTGCTTACTAGTAGGTTGCATCCCATTTTTAAGTCTGCATATCTTTTATCTGGCCAGGATGCAATAATCTTTGATTGTTTTAACTGAGTGTAAAAGCAAAGCTGTTGATTTACTGGTAGACCTGTATTCCCATCCTCACATGAGCTCTGGGTAGTGACAGAAAATGAGATCATGGATACTAGTGGAAATGACCTACCTCCAAAGGGTGTCTGAGCTCTCCCTCAGAGATGTGGGTGAGGAGTTTGGTCATTTGGGAGGGATTCAAAGTAGAGCTGCTAGTCCTCTGATTCAAAAGGAGGTGAGTTGGTGATCTGACTATGATTCCTCCTGGGGTCAAACAGGAGGAGGTCAGAACTCACTGGAGTGGATGTGGCAGCAGAGAGGAAAAATTAGGCTTCGCTTAGACAGCTGCCCTCGTGACCCAGCCCCAGATAAGGGGCAGAAAATGGGTGGATGGAGACTTACTGACCATAAATCAAGTTCATGATTTAGCCATCTATCCCAATTGATGTTAATATTAAAAGTAGAAACTTTGCGGGGCAAACATAATCCAGATCCTAAGTTGCACACAAATGTAAAGACACACAGTAACTGGTTTTGATAATGGAAATGGTTAATCTGTTTTTACATTATTGAAAAACATTTGAGGTCCTAACCTTGCTGTGAAATTACGGTAGCTGGTGTCACTTCTTCTTTGGTCATTTATACCACCACAACAAACAAAACAAACGCACACAGATGCACACTCTGGCACTGATGCGCCGCTTTAACATGCACCAAACCGCATTCAACCATTTCCTGCTCACAAAGAGATATGTATGCGCACGCACACAGCCGTGTCCTTAGCACAAGAGCCTCCTATAAACTGTGGCCTACATAATGCACTCTTTCTAACTTGACTGCACTCTCCCTCTTTCTTTTTCTAAATGGGTCAGTTCAGACAGACCGGTGCCCAGACAGATTTCGCAAGAGTCACTGCTACAATACACTGTGTGTATTTACTGTTAAGATTTACCGTTTATAAATTCCAATCATAAAACATTAAAACCCTGAAATATCTAAGACGTTTAACCAACACAAGGAAGCCCTGTTTTTTGTTTTTGTTTGTGGTTTTTTGTTTTGTTTCATTTTGTTTTGTTGAGCATCTACAAATGCAGCCACTTGTGACCATATATGTATAATGACTATGTGTTTCTGTTGTCTGGGCTCTGTTCCCTAAATACACTGTGGTTTCCTGAAGGGTATTTTGGGAACGCTGCTAATGTGTAGTTTGGAAAAATGCATGTTTAGGAAAGAACTGCTTCTTCTTGCTGTGTTTTCCAGCCAGAATAACAACTGTGCAGCTCTCACATAATCCTGTGTATGAAGCTGTGTTAGGTAATAATATGTGTCTCTGCTGGTTTTTTTTTTATTTTTATGTTTGGTTTGGTTTTTTTTGTCTGATGCTGTTTGTGGATTGGTGCTGGCCTCATGTGCCTGCTTTTCTTATCGCTGCCTCAACATGGGGAGGATTTTTGGCGTTAAAGCCGTTGCACTGCTGTTTGTGCCCAGCTCCAGTAATGACGGGGTGTCTGTCCCTTAGGTTAATCTGTTTTTGTCCTCTCTGCTCATGCTTACCACTGTCATTTTATGTTTGTGCATTTTGACAGTTTTTCAGTGCAGAAATTATTAGCGGTTTTTGTTGACCCAGACCACAGCAACAAGGCGTTTTTAATAGCATACTTAAGTGATGTGATCTCAGAATTTCTTTTATATAACATCAAATTGCAGAAGTTTTAGGGTGTAAAAATAGGTGTGTGTGTGTGTGTGTGTGTGTTTGTGTTTGTTTGTTTTAAACTTGGTGGTTTGCTTGTGCATTTGAAGGTAGTGCTGCAGAAATTGGTCGAATAACCTTCAGTACCCATTGTTGATGCAGAACAATGGGTACTGAAGACCTTGTATCAACAGTTCAGGCTGCCAGTGGTGGTGGTGTAATTATTGCCAACCATGTCCATCCCTTTATGGCTACAGTGTATCCATCTTCTGATGGCTGCTTCCAGCAGGATCCACCGCCGTCTGACCTCATTAGCCATTTCCAGGTCCAGACTCTTCTTGGAAACACTGTGGCATCACTGAGCGTTAAAATCAGCCTAAATTCTGCCATGTCCATTAAAATGATCAGTGTGACTGCACTCCCAGGTGTTTCCAATAAAGTCTAACATCATGACATCCAAGAAAAAGAGGATTTCCGAGGTTTAACGGACTTGAACGTTAGCGAGACGTTTGCTTGCTAGTTTCCATCTAGCAAGCGCGGGAGTTTTACATCATGTATGTGTAGCCAAACAAGCGCCTGTGTGATGCTGTCATGTTAATATGGACCAAATCAACAAGGACTGTCTCCAACACCTTGCTGAATCTATGCCACAAAGCATAAAGCCAGTTTTAAAGGCAGAAGTAGGTCCAACCTGGTATGAGCAAAGTTTAATTGTGTATTCCCGGTAAAATTAATAGCAGAATATACAGCTGACACGCTTGATTTCAGAAACCCAAACTTATTGCAAGAGTTTAACTGTATAGCCTGTTTGTTTTTCACTCAAAGTTGTGACGATGGTTTGAGTCGTCTATCATGCAGAAACTGAAACACATTCGCTGGTTCTGCAAGGATTTCCTGTTTTGTCTGTTTTTATATTGGTGTAACTAGAATATTTAAAGTGTGAGGACTTTTACTTTTGATGTTCCAAATAATCAACAGACAGACACGCTAACAACATGCAGTATTTTTATTGTAGCTGTTGTAGACGTTGTGATTTTGATGCAAATATTAATGCAGTTATCGATCAAGTTATAATGCCGCTAATGGAAATCTCTGCTTCTGATTAATGAATTTATTACCAGCCAAACCTTGAAATGTCATTTCACTGATACAAAAATGATCTGCAGCTTTCCCAAGCTGGATATGATGCGTTTTAGCTCTGTTTAATCCTCCATCAGTACACTCACATTAAAATGTGTGAGTTTAAGCTTACTCTTTTGTTGAAATCCTTAGATTCATTTGTCCTTTTACCACCTCTATTGCAATCCCTCTGCTTCTAATTTAAGTTTTAATCTAAAGGTCTTGACTGACACCATAATCCACACTACATGTGTAACCACAGGGAATAAAATAGACAAACGAGCATAGGGCATGCTTTTTTTGCTGCTTAAGTTAAAGGTAAAGCATGCATGCATTCATTTATTTATTAAATTAAATTAAATTAAGTTAATATCAAATAGTTTGGTGCAGCAGTGAGAGAGGGAGGAGTCATGATTGAAACTATAGACATTGCAAAAAAAGAGCCTTTCTTCCTGTGTCTAAAAATGTCTTCAGCCCTCTGCACACACACACGTACACGTACACACGTACACGTACACACGTACACGTACACACACACACGTACACACACACACGTCTTTCCAACAGTATGAGTAGTGTGCATGCAGCAATTGTGGTGCAGGAACTTGTTTCTGTTCAGTTTTGAGTATTAGTTAGCTGGTGGTTTTGCAGTCTTGGTTTGTGTGTGTGAGCTTGAAGCCTTTCACGGTTGGCTCAAGTATAACATTTTCTCAACTTCTTGCTTTTGAACTTTGTACGCTCACATTTTCACACACTTGAGTCTGGGTTCACCCAGCAGTAGCTGCTTGGACGGTATAGACTTTGATGCACACAGTCAAGCTAATACTCCCCTCTTTGAAGTGGCACCTTTTATCATGCATTCAGCATTTGTGTTTTGGTTTCGCAGTTTACAGATAAGCTATGGCACTATCGAACAGTCTTGTACTATGGTCTCTCACGTGCATATCTTACAAAATTCCATCTATTATAATTGTCATTATATCTCTAAAAAGCAGCCGTACATCGGAACATAAACGTATTCATAAGTAACCACACTGGAAACAATGACCAAAACACTCACTGGAAAATGTCAGGGATTGATTACCCTGCTGACTGAGGCTGGCAGCACAGACAACCCCTCACATGCAAAGCAGGATGTCTTCACTTGGCTGCGTTAAAATTAAACGTTCCACCTCATGTGCAAAGCTTGGGACGAGCCAGAAAAGCTTGTGCTAGAATAACGGAGGAGACATGGCAGCCCTTATTTAGCTGTCTCAAAAAGCTGAAAAGCATATGTCTGCAGCTATGGTTGATTTGAAATAAATGAAATATAATCCATGACTTAAGAGAAGCTGAGAGTGACTGCTACCCTGCGAGTCAGCCGGGCCTGCAGCCGATGCCCTCTGTCCCTCCCACTCACACAACAGGGCAACGCTGCACTTATGTAACAGAGAAGTAGAAAAGGGATACAAGGAGACTCAAAGACAGAGGAGGAAGGAAGAGAGGCTGAAAGAAAGGAGGAGAGCGGCTAACCACATGCCTCCATGTTTTCCGCTTGACAGCTTTGCATTAACCACATTTTGTCCTCGTCCTTCCCCTTCCATCAGCATGAGTTATTTACTTATTAACGGCCATATTAAAGCACTTACACTTATCGTATTAATAAAATCTTCATGAAAATTTGATTAACAAAGCTTTATAGACAAAAGTCAGAAGCCCACAATAAGCTGTTTAAAATGGAATAACTTTTAATGAAAATTTGTCTGTAATCTTGTGCAGCTTGCATTGGCATGTGCAATTACATCGTTTTGTTATACCAAGTCTCAAATGACTCCGAAGCTCAGGCTTATTGAAAGAGATCCAGTACCACTCCGCTTTAACCACAGCTAACACGTTCTCATCACCTCCACCCATCTGTGCAGCCGGTATTAGTGACGGCTTACTGTAACATTGACATAGTGCACAGTCGAAGTACACCCAGGAAATAGTCATGGTTGCATGCTCTTCCCATCAGTGACTCAAATACTGATAATCAGCTCAAAGTTGTAAAATTAATGGTTTATTACCAAGGTAG
>VVHJ01034523.1:5954-16785 GCA_015107715.1 Tylochromis polylepis
TTATTTTTTCTATGTTTCTGTGTGTTTTGCCAAAAATTGATTGCAGCGTCTTCCGTATGACAGAAATGCTTTTGGCTCAAAATGATTCGATCATTTATGGGATATATGTTTGAGATCATAGCTGCAACAGTTTTAACTATCATTTAGTAAATTATTTTTTGTCAGACACCGGAAGTGAGTTTTTCCAACACCGGAATGAAGTGAAGTGACAGCGGTGTTCACCAGGAAGGAGAAAAGCGTGAAAAAGATCAAAAATACAGCATGAAAAGTACAAACCGATAGAAACCACGTCTAAATTCTATACCCTCCGTAGCTGATTTTAATATTGGCCTCGACTCAAGCTTTTTAGTCAAAATCCTCTTATGTCTCAGTTTTAGTCAGTTTTTCACCTAACAGTGTAACACATTTTTTTGGCTTTTAGCATAAATTAAGATAAATTAAGACTTGAATATATCTTTATAATTTTCTCAACTAAACTATTAGTGAGACAAAAAAGTTTTCAAGGGTAATAAGTGGAGAGAGAAGTGTCAAACTCTGATTAGGCATTTTTAAAAAACTGGTTACTAAAATGATTGACTTTTTTTTTTCCAGGGCCATTGGCTAAAGTCTTTCTCGTGGCTTAAGTGGGCCACGTTTTATTATTATTTTTGTGTGTGTGTGTTTCTGTTGACAACAGGTCAAATTGAGGAAAGGCAGCAACAGCAAAACAAGCTCCCTCCCCTTCATCTTCTTTATTTTTTGGATTATTTTCTTGTGCAAGTCTTTACATCTTTTTATGTTTTAAATCTGTTGGAAGTACTTTGATGGAGGAGTGGTATGAAAATAGATGCAGACTGGATAAGAATCAGGAATAGCAGTTGCAGATTGTGCACTAGCAAACCTAATACACACAGCTGTCTTGCTCTCTCTCCAGCAGCATGGCTACTGTCGAGAAGATTGCATCAGTAGGACAGGATCTGGTGGACCCGAGACAGGACCTGACCAAGCGGTTTAGAGCTTTATTTACCCTGAGGAACCTGGGAGGTAAAACACCCAGGAACATGTCAAATTTTTGAAAATAAAAAACTGGACAAATGACAAAAGCACTCAGCTAAGTAACAAAGGAGCGGCAATCCATGTGCCCAGTGCTAAAGATTTGCAGTAGTATTTAGGACTTCAACATTGGTTTGCAGGGGAATTCTTTTTTTTTTTTTTTTTTTTCAAATGTAGTTCTGGTTGTGTTTCTGTCTGACATGGCTATCAATTGAGCATAATTTTTTTTATAGCCCCTGTGTTTTCTAACAAAAAAAGTAATCTTTAAATGCATAAACTTTGCAATAAAGTCTTGCTCTCCCAGTTGCAGGCACCAGTCTTTTCCTCTACATCTGTTTGGCTTAATGACAGAAAGCAGCGGTGTACTGTTTGAAAGACAAGATATTTAGTTGTTACTTTTTCTCTGACAGATCTTTTTTTCATCTAAACTGAAAACACAGCACGGCTGTGGTGTATTGTTGCAATATATTTGGTATGACTGAATGACTGTGGTGATTTTGGGGTGAACTAATTTAAGCTGTCATCTGTGTGTGTCAGGTGCTGAAGCTATAGAATGGATCAGCAAAGCCTTCGCTGATAAATCAGCCCTGCTGAAGCATGAGTTGGCTTACTGCCTGGGACAGATGCAGGACAAACGGGCCATTCCTACTTTGACTGCTGTTCTCAAAGATAAACAGCAGGAGCCAATGGTTAGGCATGAAGCAGGTAAACGTGCTTGATGGGGTTGAGGAGTCGGTGTACTACCAAACACAAGTATTTTAACAGAGGATGTTTTATGGAAACCTTACCTGAAGCTCTGTGCTCTGCACTGATGGTCCATTGGCTGTTTGGAAAATTGCTCGAATAAGTGCATGACCAAGTGTTCATTTATTGCTGCTCTAAGTACAGAAGGGCCCCATTTTTGTATTTTTACAACACACATGCAATACAGACGCACATGCACTGTGTAAAATACCTAGAGTAGCAGAAAAGTAGAAAATGAACTACTCTCTTGTGTCACCAGCAGTTATAGAATCTCTGACTGCTCATCTCTTAACTTGCCTAATTAGTTTTCTAAACAGTAATTGGGTAAGGTGGTATAGTTAAACAATTAAATTTAGTTGCTCCTCCATAAATCTTATCTTTGCTAAGTACTTTGTGACAAAAGCAGTATAATCAGCTGCTTGTCAATTGAGTCTGGAGCGTTGCCATTTTGGGCTGGTTACAAAGTCTTTATGTGCCGCAGCCTTGTGGAGATGGAGTAGTGACATGTAGACCAGTTTCATGTACTGCAGGTTCTGGTTTGAGTGGTACAACCCTCTCACTCTGGTCTGTAGAGCACCACAAGGACCATTGATGCTGACAGTGGAGCTGGAATTCCATCCACTGGAGTATACAATCACAGCATCTGAATGATGTCAAGGACCGCCAAAACAACAAATAATAAAATGAGTAGCCAAATATGCTACCTCCGCCACTAATATACTTTAGCGGTCTTTATAAGGAACACTAGGTGCCTTGCAAAAAGGCTACACTTTGCCAGAATTGTCCCTAAAGAAGGCCACATTGAATTGAAAGGAACTGAGAATGTGCATTTGGTATGAGGGATGGTTAGTGAGCTAATATTTAACCACTCTCTTTCTACTAAACATAAGTTTGTGTAGAAAAGTATTCTGAGTTTACATACATGTATATGAAAACTCACAATACTGTCCTGGTGCAAGCATGATAGATGCTTTTCAGAAAATATTTTGAGACTTGCAGTTTCCAGGGCACAAAAACAAATGAAGGCTGGAAACAGCAGTGCAGTTTTGAGGTCTGACTGCTATCTTTGTGTATTTGTAGGGGAAGCTCTGGGGGCAATTGGTGATTCTGTGGTTCTGGACCTACTGAAAGAGTACAGTCAAGATCCTGTCATTGAGGTAAGAGCATATCACAAAACTTGCCTACAACTTTAAACTAGATTTTCATTTTATCTGCTACAAAACACACCTACAGTTTAGGCTTTTTAGGCTGATTTAACAGGATATGAATAAATTTTGAAGGTAACTGAAAAACATGATTTACTGTCCTATGCGTGATATCATGCCTTTATTGTGACATCACTTCTGACCCACCGTCTTTCAAGCTGCTCTCAGTGTTTCCTGCTGGCCTTTAAAGTTTTTCATGGATTTACTCAATCTTGGGTGGTGAAGAAACTATACCCTCTACTTTGACATCTTCAACTTTATGGTGTCACCACTGCATTCCAATCTATCCCTGAAGCCTGGTTTCTTTGCTAGCCTTTTTAAAAAAAATATATAATTATTATTATGACTATTTTTTTAGCCTGTTTACTAGCTGCTTGCTGCTCTCAGACTGTGGATGTGTGTGGACACTGTCTGCTGGTATACTCAGTGTTACAAGATGATATCCAACAACTGAAGCTGGACCTTAGGAAGTAGGATGAGTTTTTGTGGAGTTTGCATCTCTTTGCACCACCTAGAAGACTCCCTCTTGCAAGTTGGGGATCAGTGCTTTTCTTGGTTGGGTTCTGCTACTGCTGCTGCCACTGCCACCTCTGTTTCTGCTGCCGTTACTGCTCCCACTGCTGCATCTGATCGATGACATGCTACTGTGGCCCCTAGCTGCTCACCATCTGCCAACACCTCAAGCGTTCTTTTAACTCTGGTGCTTGTTGTTGGCCCCTCTATGGTCTGACACATGGTGGTGCCTGCATGAAGTACATTAAGTCCACAAAGTCTCTTCAACAGTTGTCTGCCTTGGCTCTAATGACTTAATGTATCATCAGAGAACGTCAAACAAGGCTTTATACACCTCGTGGGCAGCCACTGGAAAGTACCGTATCATCTCTGGCTTGCTGTTGTACCCCCTTTTATTTAGTAATGTAAAGTTCAGCTGTTCGGAGTTCAATGGCACATCTGGTTCATAAGCTACTGCATTAATAAAGAAATTCGCTTTTTGTACTGCAACTTGTCATTTCTCAACTGCTCTGAACTTTTTCAAGCAAAATTGCCTTCACTGAAACCACTGGGAGTCACATATTCTGTCTGCAGACACTGAACTAACCCTTCACTGTTGTGGGATTTCTACAGTATAAATCCTGTTCACTCCCACTCTATTACAGAGACAGCTGTTTTTGTACAATTGCTACTAGGCAAAATGTCACAACAACACCACTGTGAAACCACTATGTCTGGTTTCCCATTTTCAAGATCAACCACCTCCACTTTACCAATTCCTCTGACTGTAAGGCGCAGATGAAAAAAAAATCCCATTAATTGTCTTTGCACATGCAAGCTTACTGAAGTTATCACCCTCTGCTGCAATTATCACCAGTTTTTCCAGTAGATCTTGATCTAATTAATCATATATACTTAACAATTATGTCACCTGTATCAATCATTTCCTGTATCAGTGAAACTTTCCTCAAGATGGGGGACTGTGGAAATTTGTCCACCCAATACTTAAATTTCCAGAGGTGTTCAAGCCGTGTTGGGGTTATAGCAGTAGTTTACAAGGGTAACTAAAACTGTACCATTTACTCCTGGTTTATTTCACTCCTTCAAATTGCTAACATTTAAAATTCAGTGTGAATTTTCAGTTTGCTGTATTGTTATCCATTTTTCTATCAGTCTGATCTCCTAAATTAATACTCTTCATCTGTTTTTAAATTTGAAAAAGTCATTTTGGTAGGTGACTGCATATCGATGATACCTCTAACTGTACTGCTACAAAATTTCTTAACTGTTAAGTCATTTAATTTAGGGTAGTGTGTTACTGGGACAAACTGGAACTGGTTTTTACTCTTGGTGTATCTATAAACTCCTTGCGTATGTCTGATCTGCTGTCTGATCAATTCAATTCAAAACCCCAACAATCATATGACCCCCTATGAGCAAGCGCTTTGGCGACAGTGGGAAGGAAAAACTTCCTTGTGGTGGCCGCAGCACAATGTGCCAGGTTACAAAAATCGAGAGGTGCGCAACCAGCAGACACACCACAAAGATTGTGTCACAATATCAAAATAAGTGTGAGACACAGTGAGCATAATGGTCCCATTAAGGCGTAACCTCCACTAGGGTTTAAATACCTGGGACTCTCCACCATTTGATCTGGTGAGTTCCAAGTGAGTGGTAACAAGGTTTTGCTAATTGTGAGTGCTTCTTCTGGCCATTCATTTTCAGATGGCATACATACCATGTTACGGTCATAAAAACTGAATTTTGAGCAGAGCAGCAGTTTGGAATTGACTGGTTAACATGCAGTCGTAATGGTCCCCATATACTCATCATCTCATGTTGTTGTATTGTTGGTCAGAAACATTAAATATGTAAGTCAGAGGAACTTTAAGAGAAGCTAAGCAGAGACAAAAGAAATATGACTTCAACACTGAGAAGAATTCAAGTCTGACATAATGTCATTTAGCATGCGTCATACAGTTCTTTATTCTTTATGTACAGTGTTTTATTTAACACAATTTCTTCCTGCCAGGAGAAGAGCCTGGACTGAATCACTGACTTTCCAACTGTATAATCTCATTTACCTCAGTATTTCAGTGTTTTAACTTCATAATTGGACATATTTTTATTTATGAAAAAATGTCATTTATAATTCTTTGAGGTTTACATTTGGTGACAATTTCAGTTAATTTTGATACTTGGAACCCCAATTAAAATGACAGGTTCCACTCTTAATTATTAACACTCAGTTGATACATTAAAAAAAAAAACACACACACACACAAAAACAAAACGACAAAAGCTGACATTCAATCTGTACAGGTTGCAGAGACATGCCAATTGGCTGTTCGACGGCTAGAATGGCTTCAGAGTGGAGGAGAGAAAACGTTGCAGGACGGACGCACAGATAAAAACCCCTACTGCTCTGTAGACCCAGCCCCTCCTGCAACAAGGAAGAGTGTGCCAGAGCTACGCTTCGCACTGTTGGATGAAAGCCTGCCACTCTTTGACCGCTACCGTGCCATGTTTGCCCTGCGTAACCTTGGCACTGAGGAGGCTGTGTTGGCACTAGGAGATGGTAAGGTACAACTTCATGGTAAACAATTATGTGAACATTTTATTTCACACAGCAGTCATAGTTAGTCTCATAAATACTACATACAAACCATGGTTCCAGATCACTCTCAAGGAACTTGAAGATGTGGTTACTGAGCACCTCATAAAATGTATGCATATATGAAAGTCAATAACTGTAAATCCTTGTGAAGTATACAAAGAAGTATGTAGACCTATGCAGGTGGAAAGTAATATGTGCCTCCTATTCTGTTTGCTTCCAGGCCTGCAATGCTCCAGTGCTCTGTTCCGTCATGAGATTGGCTATGTTCTGGGTCAGATGCAGCACCCAGCAGCAGTCCCAGCCCTCCGTGCAGCTTTGGAGTGTTCCAATGAGAACCCCATGGTCCGGCACGAGGCAGCAGAGGCTCTAGGCTCAATCGGCAAAGACGAGTGTCTAACCGTGCTGCAGCGTTACCGTGAAGACAAAGAGCGTGTTGTCAAGGAGAGCTGTGAGGTTGCTCTTGACATGTTGGAGTATGAAAACAGTGGACAATTCCAGTATGCAGATGGATTGGTCAGGTTACAGGGTTAATTATTTAGGTCAATACTGAGGTCATGTTTATTAAAAATGTGCAAAGCTTTAGAAAAGCCTTGTGTTTAAAGGTAATCAAACACAATTTATTGTTAACAGTAATATTTTCTGTACTTCAATATAGCTAAGTTGAAAACCAAATATATTTAAAAAATAAAGGGTGAACCATGGATAATATAGGGTCATCCAGTCTTTAGTTAGACCCACAATAGGCCGTGCCTTTGACAAGTTGCTCTTGCCCCATCATTCAGCTGCTTCTTCAAATCATCTGCAAGCACAGATATGGAGGAGAAGCTGCCCAGCCAACAACCACCTTGGGACACGTGCACAGAAGCAATGGAGTGAGTAACGAAGGGCTGCCCTAACAACCAGCCAACCTCTGTCGTATGGTGCCGGAAGCAGACTGGTGATCAGGAGATGAATCATTGTGGTTTGTTGGGTCTTAAGTTTAAAAGCCAAAATAATTAACTCTATCCAGCTTGCATATTAACTTTTTTTTAGATCCAACTAAAAATCAACCCACTCAAAAAGATCATCTGGAAAAGAGCAGAGTTAGTTGAAACAGCGTTTATTGAATGGAGTCGTATAAATGATAAAACAAACTGTCACAACCAACAGAACAGTAGGACAACACAAAGCAGTGCAACCTCAGGGTATGGAGCCTTCTGCATATGCGCATGCAACAGACAAAGACAAAACAACAGAGAGAGAAGAGAAGGAAAAACAAGAAAAGAGTGGCAAAGAGAGAGCGAGCCCTCCTGGACCCTCTATTTTATTGAGTAAGGAGCCTCTGCTCAATCTGAATTCATCCTGCATTGTGGCTCTACAGTTTGATAGAAAGTCCTCATTCTAAACTGAAGTCTGCTACAAGCATTCATGGTGTTCACCTTGATTTGTCATGCTTCTCTTGGTACTTAATAATTACTATGGAGCACAGCTTGCAGTTTTAATTTGAATATTTTTTTTTTATTTACAGTCAACTGTATAAAATTAAAATGATCTTACATACTAATGTCTCTCCTGAGTTTCACAGTAAGTTTTTCTTCCTTTAAGTCCTACAACTCAAGCTCTCTTAGCTGCTTGTAGTTTTGCACATCAGTTAACTGATGTTTTGTTTGTAAGCATCAGTAAGTAATAAAGTACAGACTTTTAAGGATTACCAAATCTGGATTACTATTGACAGGGATTCAGGGCTTACCAAAGTTCATGCCAAATAAGGAATCCTTATTATAAGCCCTGTCAGTATAGTCCAGAGTAGATACATAAAGACATGGATGAGTTTGGTGTGGAAGAACTTCACCTGCACCGAGTCCTGACTTCAACCCAATAGAATATCCCTGGGATGAATTAGAGCAGAGACTGCAAGCCAGGCCTTCTCTTCCAAACATCAATGTCTGACTTCACAAATGGGCTTCTGGAAGAATGGTAAAGCCTTGTGCAAAGCCTTCCCAGAAGAGTTGAAGCTGTTTTGGCTGCAAAAGGTGGGCTGTCGTCATATTAAACACTATGGATTAAGAATGGGGTGGCACTCAAGTTTATATGCATGTGAAGATAGACGAATGAATACTTTTGGCAATTTAGCATGTATAGGGTAAATAAAAAATATACAGGATTTGAAATTTTTGAATTGAATGAACTGAGTGTGGGTGGAGAGATTCCAGCTTAAGGGACTATCGGTGACTTTATTTCACAAATAAATTTGTAACCATTAGAGAAAAAAAATATTCATAACCATCTCACAGACATACACATACTATCAATACTATTGATATTAATTTAAAATCGTTTTCTCAGATTTTTCTCTCTAACTGACCCTTAGTAATCAGTTCTTCCAAATCATCAACATGTGTATTAGACCCCATTCCTACATGATTGCTGAAAGAAAGAGTTCTAGAGTCTCGGGGCCCGCTGTGGTGAAAGCTCCGTATCCTTTAGTTTTCAGCCTCTTATAATTTACAGCAAGTACTAGATATTTATGTTCGAGAATTGATTCTCAAATTAAAATAAAAAATTTAATTAAAATATTGACATTGATTTTACCCCAATATCGAATTTGCAGCAAATTTGTAGTTCACGATTAACAGAAACACAGTGGAAAATAATTATATTATTGGGATCTTAATGGGGTCTAAATGATTGGTAGGAACTACTTCTTCTTCCGCCTGTTAATGACATGCAAAATGCGGCTGTATAATGTTGATGATTGTAAATCGAGTCAAAGCTGCACAAACAGCCAAGACGTTTGTGACACGTGGCAAAACAACAAACTCAAAAAAAGTAAATTATAACACAGAATATGATGATGAGGTGAACTGGAGAGGAGGAGAGGGCCAGGTGCTGCTAAGGCGAGACAAGCATTGCTCGCGAAGTCCTTTGGTGCTGCAGGCAGACACTATCCAGGTACAAAAGGAGGAAATGTGGAGCTGTTGGCAACGTCCACCACTGTTGCTGAATGTTGGAAAGTGACTTATGTCTAGGCTTAGACTTTTGTGTTGATGTTTAAATAACGGAAATTCCCTGCATCCTTAAAACTACAGAATCCAATTTGTCCAAATTGTAGAGCTATAAAGTGGATTATATAGAATAGGTATCTTAGAATATACCACATACTTGCAGTAAAACAGCCATTATAGGCTTTAAAAAATAAAAATACAGCTCAAAATATTTCATACATAAAATAGATAGATAATAAAATGTATCTATGAAATGTTTCTCAGCTTTATTATTATATTCAATCCGTCACATTTGTTTTTGATTGTTATTTAAATATTTTAAAATATAGGTATTGATTTTTCAGGGTTTTTATTTCTTGTATGATAATTCTTCATAATTAAACAATAAGAAAAAGAAGTCTGATGTCTTGTATTAATTATGAAGATATCGTTTTGATTTTCCAAACACATTGAGTTTTTTCTATAAAGTATCCGTATCGGCTCAGTATCGCCGATATCAGCCTGAATTTTACTTGCACATCACTAACCTCCAGGGTGCATTCACGAGCCTAGCAACCAGAGCCCACTGTTAGCAAGCGCTATGTTACAGTAACCATAGCAACCCTTGGAGTTTGTATACCGAGGTACATTGTAGAAGCGGTAAAACAAAAATAGAATCTTTGGACGTCTTTTCCACGCTTGTATGAACCGTTACTCTGTCCCTACCTCAGACGTAGTGGACGAACGATGGACGGAAAACAGGAGAGACTGCAGTCAGCTGCCGCGTTCAAGTCATTTATGTTGAAAAACAGCACGAAAAGCAACCTGAACCTGTAAGTAACCTTTTTATGATACTAGTTAGTATCTGATGTTCTCATGGCCTCCTTGTTTGTTTGTTTTTTTGTTAATTTATTTCGATCATGTAAACAATGTACAGAAGTTCATTTAGCAAAGAAAAGAAAAAAAATGATATACAAAACAAAGCTAATACATTTCAACATTGCTTCAACTGTTCTGATTCAGTTACATATTGAAAAGGAGTGGGAAGAAGTGCACACTTATTTAATCCCACCCCTTTGCTATAAATTATCGGCCAATATTTAATCAGCTTCCTTACTGATATAATCTGCAGTAATAATAACGAACATATTTCTGATATAATATATATACCACATCATAAAATTTCCTAAACAGAGACATTCACTGAATTTCAACATTTTCCCTTTCTTTATAACTCATGAAGATCATATCTTTATAACTCTTTTTGAACTGCTTTATGTTTGGACATTGCTTCAACTCAATACTCGGAACTGTTCCACAGCTTCACTCCACACACAGAAACACAAAAGCTTTTTCTGATAGTACGTACCTTCACAGCTTTGAAGTTACAAAAACCCCTTAAATTATAACTTCCTTCTCTCATGAAAAGCATACTCTGAATATTACCTGGTAGTTCATTATATTTTGCTTTGAACAGAATTTGTGCGGTTTGGAATTTCACTAGATCAGCAAATTTCAGTATTTCAGACTGCAAGAATAGTGAGTTTGTATGATCCATATAACCTGCATTGTGGATGATTCGAACTGCTTTTTTGGGAGAGTAAAAAGTGAATGTAATGTACTTTTATAGTTATTGCTCCAGACCTCTGCACAATAACTTAGAAACCAGTGAACAGTAGAGAATATGAAGTGATGTCCCGTCTAATAGCTGCTTTGCCTTGTTTAGGATTGCAATGCTTCTTGATACTTTGGAATGAATATATCTTATGTGTGCTCTC
>VVHJ01034525.1:0-13927 GCA_015107715.1 Tylochromis polylepis
GACGGCTTAGTGTTTCAGGAATGAATGGAATGTTGTTTTACACACACACACAAACACACACACAGCACTGACTCTCTTTATCAAACTGCTTGCTTCTAGTAGTAGTAGTCATGTTTAAGGTGCACAGGGGAATAAAGGAGGAAGTTACACTGATACGACAGGCCAAGGTCAAATATTTGCAAACCTTGTTTTGATTCGGTCTTAAATGTGCACCAAATTAAAAATAAAAACACTGCAATAAATTCTCAGAAATGAAGCTCAAGTAAAAGTCTTTGTTACATCGCCCAGAAAGTCCAAAGGATCTACACAATTATTCACTCTACAGCTTATTACCAGACCTCAAGATAACCTTTCGACGGACAAAAATGTAATTTTTAAGTGTAAATTTTAAGTTTAAGGATACAGTTCTACCAAAGAAAAAGCAAATTGGGCGAGTTTTACTGAATTTTTACTCTTAGATTTTATTTTACTCATAGATTTTAAAGTTTTATTGTATTTACAGTATACTATATCAGTTTCATTCTGTGCCAATATGGCACCTCACATGAAGGCGCCATATTGCTGTTAATCTGCCATGATCTGCTGTTTTCAGATTAGGGATGTTCCTGGTGACTAATACACTAGTCATTTGTACAAGAGAAAAAAAAAACCTGCCTAGACTAAAGGGAAGAAAAAGCATTCCAAACTGAGCAGAGTCTAATGGCTCAGTCATGCGAGGCTAAAAATATAATGGCAACCTCCTTGCGACCAGGAAAAAACTGTGATTGCATTGAATTTTTTATGCTGTTGGAGACCAGCTGCAAGAAGTTGCAGTGACCAACCAAAATGCAATTGCACAGGTCACCGTTTCCTTTGTTAACAGCGCTGCAAACCCTCGGCCTTCTCTCAATGAGCTTCATGATGTAGTCACCTGAAGTGGTTTTCACTTCACAGGTGTGCCTCGTCAGTGTTTATTTGTGGAATTTCTTGCCTTCTTAATGGGGTTGGACCCATCAGGTGTGTTGTGCAGAAGTCAGGTCGGTACACAGCTGACAGCCCTATTTGAAAACTGTTATAACTGATATTATGGCAAGAACCAACCAGCTAAGTAACAACAGTCCAT
This sequence comes from Tylochromis polylepis, assembly GCA_015107715.1. Classification (NCBI taxonomy): domain Eukaryota; kingdom Metazoa; phylum Chordata; class Actinopteri; order Cichliformes; family Cichlidae; genus Tylochromis; species Tylochromis polylepis. The sequence goes on from VVHJ01034525.1 coordinate 1,103, forward strand.
CATTATTTTAAGAACTGAGTGTCAGTCAGTCCGGAAAATTGCTAAAACCTTGAATGTGTCCTAAAATGCAGTCGCAAAAACCATCAAGCGCTACGACGAAACTGGCTCACAGGAGGACCGTCCCAGAAAAGGAAGATTGAAAAGAAGAGCCACCTCTGCTGCTGACGATAAATTCATCCGAGTCACCAGCCTCAGAAATCGCAAGTTAAAAGCACCTCAGATTAGAGTCCAGATAAATGCCACACAGAGTTCCAGTAGCAGACCCATCTCCACATCATCTGTTCAGAGGAGACTTTGCGAATCAGGCCACTGTGAAGCACCGTGGGTTCTCTCCGGGTACTCTGGCTTCCTCCAACAGTCCAAAGACATGCCGTTAGTGGGGTTAGGTTAATTGGATGGTTAGGTTAATCCACCAAAGTAGAAGCCTTCCACCTCTTGGCTCCACCTAGATATTCTGTAAATAAAAATTATGAATAGAATCGGTGACAAAGGGCAGCCCTGGTGAAATCCAACACCCAACAAGTATGGCATATTGCCTACATGGTGGACCAATGGCTTATAGCAATGGGCCACACCACCCAGCTGATGGTAATCTGGTTACCCTGCAAACATTTCAATGTGGAATAACCATCAGCTGGTGGTCTTTACACAACATCTTATCATTTTTGAAAAAGTAGTCCCAAAATGAAAGTTGAACCAGATGTTACTATGATATCGGTTCAAGTTACATCTTCAGCATCACCTAAATGTCATTGTTGACCATCACTGACTTTGTAATAAATAAATTTGTGTTTAAGAATGCTTCTGTTGTTTATATACAAAAAGTTTCTTAATTTAAAGAATGAGAAAGGAAAAAACAAAACATTATGTGATGTGTGACTGAAACCCATAGCCAACAAAAACAAAAACACAAAAAACAAAAAGGTAATACTAATCTGTGTAGGTGGAGAAGACGCTCTGCCGACATCTGTTCACGACCATGTGCCAAACATATCAGTTGTAGCGGTTTTAAAAAAAATGTAAATTTAATTCCTTCAGTGACAGTCTGACGTGACCTCTATGTGGAAACGTCAACATTCGTCCATCTACAGTTCAGTTGTTGCCATCCTTTGGACCAGGAAGATGATATCAGATGATTTATCACAGTTATTATTACAAACTGGTTGCATGTGATTGACAACTTGACTGTACTCAGTATCAAACTAATAGACTGATTCTAGTCTTATTGCCATTTAATCACCACCTTGATGCACCAACGTTGCTTTGACAATGACAACTGACTGTTAGTGGTTGCACATCTGGGCTCCATCTTTGAAGCAACCATTTCAATAAGAACAAGATCACAAGTTCATTACACACCGTCACTTAATTTTGGTCCTGCTGTAGCTTTCAGCCACCGTTTTCCCTCGTGAGACGGTAGCATTATTAAACATCATATTAATATTGCATGAGATAATTGAAACCATTAATCAGATTCCTCAATAATCCAATATTATTTAAAAGTCACTGAAATGTGTGGAACTTTGTGGATAAAAATCACACACTTGATGTCAGATTAGTTTGTTGAGTGTGTTTAACCTTAGCAGTGCTGGCACCAGCAGCCTTCATTTGTTGCACATTGATGTCCACATGCCTGTGCAAAATGTGCCACACTAATAAGATGAAATTAATTCTGCTCAGTATTAATTTTTATCTCTTTACAAGCTTTTAGTGTGACTGTCTCCAATACTCTCAGTTTCTCTTGTGGCTTTGTTTGCTCCCTCAGTTCAAAAGCATGCATGCTAAGATGTCAGTAAGCCTAGAAAGATGCTGTAGATCTGCCAGTCAATTTCCCAGTGTTTGAATAGTAATCTAAGTTCATCTAATCAGCGCATCAATTTTTTTGCAGCTTTTTTAAAAGGTCAGTATTTGTAGCATTACATTAAGGTAGGAAACCGTTATTGGAGGTTCAAAACTTGTCTCTGAAACACAACGGTACAAATAAGTATCCCCTGTTAAGGGTACAGCAGCAGTGCCCTAGAAGTGGTCATCCCAGTAACAAGTCTGTGAACACTCAAAGTTTACATACTTTACTTTCTGAGAGTATAACTCATACAAGTTATAACACTGGCTTTAAAGTTCAAACTGCAGAACATAACTCACATATTTTTGATGTAATTCTCAAGAGTTACACTTCCCAGCAATTACAGACAATAAATCCCATTATTTAATAAGACTGGAAGCTAATTTGGAAAACATGATGTTAGTTGGTGCAAAAGCTATGTTATTTTGTTTATTGGAGAATTGAATTAGGTTCGTTTGGCCAAAGTGATAAATAATAATAAATCTTCTTCTTGTGCCAACTAAAAGACGAAATATAAATTTTTAGCTGTTAGAGATGTCACTGTTAGTCTGTTGGTTGGTTTTATCCCCACTTTGAATGAAAATTCCCACAGCTATTTAATGTTTTGCTATTAATTCTGGTACAGACATTCATGTACCAAGGACTGAGTGGAATTAGCTTTGGTGATCTTCAAAGTGGAATATATGTGGTGGGCTCTCTAGGTGTGGAGAACAATATAACATGTGACTGAATAAGATTTTCTGGGAGGCAAAACTTTTTTTTTCCTACTGAACAGGCGCGTGCCAAAATGAGAATTGTTGCTTTAAACAATGGTGGTATATTAATGACTTCATCAAATTACTTATTTAATAAAAGCTCCTTTGTCTGGTCGAACATTTAAAGCTGTAGTTCTGCAACCTGTGATTAGTCTGACTGCTAGAAAGAGTTTATTTATCTTGAATATAGACTTTACTACAGTGTGGACTCTGCTGGCATGACACTTTAGGTCTTTAGGTGAAAAAAAATCTCATGTCTTCCTTATTTTTTTTTAAATGAACTATCCATAATTAAAGAGCTGAATATTTATTATTAATATTTATTTAAGCTCTTCTTTAATGTTACAGTTAAAAACAACACATTTCAAAAGGTGCAACCTTTGATGAACTACTCCAACACTCGTTCATCCAAAGCGACGCGCAAAGTTTTCACATAGTTTGGGCACCATTAGCTGTTGAAAAGCAATCTCACATGTCAGTTCACATTTGCATGACCATAAGGAGTGTTATAGTTAATGATGAAATAGGACCCCAAAGCAGACACGCGAGCAGGCAAGGTTCAAAATAAATATGAACCTTTACTGTTGGCGTAGCAGTAGTCCAAAAGGCAACTAAATAAGTCCATGGATGAGCAGAGCAAGCGCTAGGGAAAATACCAGGAACTCGGGAACCACAGGGAATAGCAGAAAACCCACAGTAAACAGTATAACATGACAACAAGCAGAAACAAACTGAGGGTAAAAATACACACATAGACACTCTGGGAAGGTGAACACAACTGAGGCAAACACTCAGGTGCAAGCAATCTGGGAAACGAGTCTGGACAAAGTAAAACTGAATACTAACAGCCGAAACAAGGGCTACCACAATAAAACAGGAAATGGGGAACATGTAACACAGAGACAGCTAGACAAGGTACAAGGGCAAAGCGGAGAACGGTAACTGTAAAACTATGAGACCAATCAGAGAGTACAACAAAACACCTTTAACCAGGGGGAGCATATAAAGGAGATATATAAAGGTGAAAAGTTAAACAGTAAGTTAAGAATCGAACTGAACACAATTAATAATAAACAGAACTTAATATGATAAACACCCTAAAACGATCATTTCTCGTGTTACTTCTAAAAAAAAACTAAAACATTTGCAAATTAATTAAATTTCACGACCCATAACATGTTGTTCAATCAGGAAACTGCAACACAACACTGCACATCCTGTTCAGATCGAATGTGCCGTACTCCGTTCTTTCCTTTGTGTGCCTGCCACTGTGTGAGCTAAGTTTCCCATTTCTTCTCTTTAACTTTACTAAATTAGCAGCTTTATTCCATTCATTAGTGTTGACCACTGCTTGTTATTGTTTCCATTTTCCTTGAAGGTAACAATTATCTGTAACACCTGAGTGGAAATTCCTCTAAGTCAGTCAGCTGTTTAATGGCTATACTCTGTTCCTCATACTTGGACTGGACTGTGAGTGCAAATGGTACTGAGTTTATTCAAAGTAGAGTCATGCAATGTACATCTTCCTTCTTGACCTCTGCTCTTATGTATTTTATAAATTTATATTAAATGCTATCTGTCAGCAAGTGTCTCTAAACTACAGACACACAGCAGTTTGCTTCATAATGAGCACAATACTGAGATTAGTCACACTCCTCACACGTATACTACAAAATAGTTGTGTGGTGTAGTTGTTAGCAGTCACTGTTTCATTCCTTTATGATAAAAAAACAATGTGTGCTGATTTAACTCAGCCACTCTTCATTGGCTCCCTGTTAAATCTAGTTGTAACTTAAAATCCTTGTCCTCACATGAAAACGCCCCGAAGGATCAGGCCTCGTTATTCCTAAAGCCCTCACAGGGTGATATTTCCTAATAGAGCACTTTGCTCATACACTGCAGGCTTACCTGTGGTTCCTCGAGTTTCTGAAAGTATAACCAGAGGCAGAGCCTTTAGCTATCAGGCCCCTCTCCTGTGGCACCAGTTCCCAGTTTGGATTCAGAAGGCAGAAACCTCTCTGCTTTTAAGGTTGGGCTTTACTTTCCTTTTTGATAAAGCTTGTAGTTAGGGCTGGATCAGGTGACCCTCAACCCTCTGTTAGTTTTGCTGCTATAGGCTCAGGCTGCTGGGGAAACTTCTTATGATGCACTGAGTATTTTTTCTCCATTCTCTTGTTTTCACTCCACATCTCTCACCTCTCTTTTCATTTCTTTTCCCTTTGACAAGTTGTCACAGAAGATGCCCACTCTTCCCTGACCCTGGTTCTATTGGAGGCCTCTTCATCCTTAAAATGGAGTTCTTCCTCCACACTGTCACCTAGTGCTTGCTCGTAGGCAGTGGTGTTCTCCAGCCCTCCGTGATCCTGAATTGGAAAAGTTGTCAAGAAAATGAATGAATTTAACATAGTACAGTCTGTTATATTTATGTCTACGGACTGTTCAGGTGTACTGTCATTGTCAGTAGCTGTAGTAACAGTCTTCCCAGCATTTCTGTTTGTGCTCTGTTACCTCTCTGGTTTCTTGTTAACAGTCACTAGTCTCTCTTTTTGTCTTTTATTTTGATGGTTAGTTTTCCTTCAAATGACCTAAAACTCATCTTGTCACGATTTGGTGCTGTGGCGGGCAGGATGAAGGACCCAAACACAGGACTCATGGAAACAGAAGGTTGAACTTAAAGAAGCAGCTTTATTGTGCTGTAGCAAAAATACACTGGAAACGAAAATCCAAAACCAGAGAACTAGAACTAAGGACGAGGAACTAAGACACTGGGAAACTATAAACTAGGAGCGAAGATGACAAAAAACATAGAGTGGTGTGGTACGACGTGACAATAAACAGGGGAAGACTGAGGACTAAAATACACAGGCAGGATAACGAGAGGTTGGGGAACAGGTGGAAACACAGCTGGGACTTAATCAGACATAGATTGACCGGGCGAAGCAAAACTCAAAACACTGGACACAGGACACGAGACTATCAAAGTAAAACAGGAAACACCAAAGACATCCACAAAGACACAGACTCAACACTGACTGAGGAGACACAGGGAACATGGAACACAGGAGGGGCACAGAAACAAAACCTAAAGACTAGAAGTGATAAATAATGAAATCAAAGCCTGTTAATAAATTCAAAACACAAAAACACTGGGTCACCGACCCAGGACCATGACAGTAACAGTAAAAATCATAGTGGTCATACATTCCTTGAACTCATACTAGTAATGTGAAATAACATACATTTAAAATATAAATTTACATTGTAGTGTTTTGCAGAATACACTAATAATAATAATATCATATACAGAACAGAATATTAACAAAGAACAGATTTCAATGTAGCAGGCTATATATTTCATTTCATAATATAAAAATTTTATATATTTTTTGTTATATTGTTTCATGAATGTTGATTTTTGATTGTAAGGAGAAACATGGACGCTCAAAGGATCCTGATTGATTCAAGATGTCTGCCAAGTAGCGAGAGTTGCTACTAGAGGGTATTTGAGTGGTATCTAAATAGTTCTATTAGGAAATAGCGATGGTAATGTTGTGTAATGTGTGTCTGTTGTGTAATATGACCACCCTATATGATGTTAATAGTTTGCAGCTATAGAAGACAAATGAATACACAGCAGACTTCAGAACATATTGCGTAGAGTTACACCATCCTTGCAGTAAGTTAAAATAAGCTCCACACACCCCGTTGAATGGGATTAGTTTTGAAATTATAGTATATCTCTGCACAAATTCTGAACTCGCACCACATTTTGTAAATTAATAATTCAAAAATAAATTATTGTTTAAGATGAGGAAAGATGAAACAGTGCTTAAAAATAGGTTTGCTTAGGTTTAAAGATTTTCTTGATAAATGAACTTCAAAGTTTAGCAAAGACTGCTATATACATTACATTTTTTTTAAAGTTCTCTTTAGTGCAGATAACTACATTGTCAGTTTTAGAGCAACCTGCCAACTCACACTTACAAGTTGGCTCTGAGGAGTGCTGGTGAAGCAGTTAAAAGAAAGTGCATGCTGACAAATACCACAAGACGAAGGTTAAACAAAACAGTTTTGGCCCCAGAACAGAGCGTGAAGATGCATAATCACCAATGGAGACTAAACATTTCCCGTTTGATGGGTAGAAGATGAGCCAGACTTTCATAGCCCTAGATATACCAGCTTTATTCCCTAGTCTATCAATTACTACTTGATTAATCACATGTGCAGTGGGGCTTAGGTCAAGTGGTGCTAACACTGAGCACCTACTGGAGTATATATTAATCAGATGATAATTAATAACCCAGAGAATGGTGGTTTTGGTCCAGTGGGGCTTAAAATTCTTCTTCTTCTTCTTCTTCCTCAACCTCAATATTTTGGAACGGAACATTTTTTGATAAATACAAAGGGCTTAATTACATGTCTCATTGCAAGCGCTTATATTCAGGAAAAAATAAAGTTTGAATGGGCTAACAGCCCTTTAAAACTGTTCTACATTTGTTTACACCACCATAAACACATCTCCACTGACCTGACAAAAGGTTGGTGGCAGTCTTGACTTTCCCAGGCTACACAGCAACAAGGGTCATTTTTTGTCCTCCCGTGACTCTCAAACACTACCAGATCACATAAATGAGATGTATTTATGAACTATGAGCAAGAAAAAGTATTAACCATCTTTATGGTCTCTCATTCAAGCCGTTCCCTTGCTCACAAAGATCATTCATTGCTTGCTCTGCTTAGGAATGAGATAATTGCTTTAACAGCTCTGTGCAGATTTGATATGACCATGTAGTGTGTGTACTAAAACCAGTGAAGTAATTTCCCCTGTCCCGTTGATGATATAGGGAAATGCACAGGTAATTTAAGTGTAATTTAATTGTACCTTGAGCTGCCATTTTCTGAGGATACAGGTCTCTAATCATTCTGGAATGCTCATCGGATACATTTGTGTATCCGATGAAGATGACTGAAATGAATATGCGTATTTGCGATTGAAGAGTGTGAACATGTTCCATGAGTCAGCCGATCTAGCTCCGATCGATGCGTAGACCTTTTTGAAGGAGGAAGTGTCTACGCAACCTGAGGTCTTTCAATGGCATCGAAGATGAGCGTCTTAGCAAGTGAGCTCTCGAGCAAATAAGCGTTAACGGGGGAACTGATGTGCTGATAATTGCACAGTTAATAATTTCTCTAAGTTAACATTCAGAGCAGCAGGAACACCTGTCAGGGCAACGATTACAAAGTGATTAAGGGAAGTGAATAAAAACCTGCAAAGGTAAGTTCAGAAAAATTTAATTTAGGTCCAGATGATCTAATTGCTGATTGTTTCCTGGATGGAGCAATAATATGCACAGCTGGGTAAAATCATTAACAGATTCTTTGTGGGGGAGACTGAGCCGTTTGCTGCTCAAACTGACAGAAGAAAGACTATTCTGTGGGATGTTCATTAAAGATGTGATAGCACACAGCATGCTCATCATGTGTAATGGCTATTGTAAAAAGGAATGAAATAACAAGACACTTGTGATCAAAGACAGAAATGGATGCTGTCCCTTAGGGGCATTTAGAAAAAGACCAGACACACACAAAAAATGGCATGGTGTTTGATTTAAACTAACTGCTATATATAAATCCAAATAAAAGTCTCTCAACTAAACCCCTGTATTAAAAACCTTCAGGCCTGATTCATCGACTTTATGAAATCTAGCGGCTAAGAAACAGATAAAAATAAAGCAAACAGCTACATAAAACAGCCGGTGATAATGACATTTAAACAGTGTATCAGGATTCTATAGTAAACCTTGAGCCCACTGAACTTCCCAGCAGTCTTTAATGATCAACAAGTATAAAGCATGGACAATGTGCGGGTCTACTCCATATATACCTCTCACACAAGGTGAATACTCCACGTAAAGAATACAAAAATGTTGTTGTCGCTGGTATATCACCACGAAATCACCAACACCATCTAATTTTGCAAGGGCTCTTTCTCCACAATAGAACAGTTTTACTTACAAGAACTAAACTCGCAGGAGAAATGGTTCACTGGCCTCTCAATACAGGCTGCTTCCTGTTATAACACTCCAACTCCAGCACACACTTTTCTAGCATCTACCTTCAGTTGTGAAGCTTTTCCAAAACAGGAAGCAGCAAGCACTGGACCAGCAATCTTTTGACTTGCCAGGGCACGTCAAACACACAATGTTACCTCCACATCAGTTTTAAGTTTATTTTATGTCCTGTGTAGGCAGAAGATCAGACTGTAAGGATGGATCCAGAGAACACTGAACATAAACACCAGTTGTTTCTTAGCTCAATTTCTAGCATTTCCAACTTTGCTCACCATATTTTATGTGTCATGTCCTGGCACTTCCTGCCCTCTCCTCCTCTTTTTCCTCTCTCGCTCGCCTTCTCCTCCTCTGTTACCTTCACTCAGGTGGAAAACCTTTCCTTATCCCATCACTTCCCTGCTCGAGGCATGCCTTTCAGTTAGCCGCGGGTTGCTCTGCCTGCAGGCACTCACTAACCATGCCTTCATCAAGCTTGTAAATTAAAAGAATGGTTCATTCTGCCACTCTTCACCAGATTGTTGTTGCTTTTTCAAGTGATTACAGTTCAAGTTTAGTTACTTACCCTGCTTCTCCGTCTCCTTCTAGTATCCTGTGATGCATCTCTGGCTATTTGCAAGGCTGCTCTGCTGTAAATAAACCGCCTTAAACATTACTTGGTTTCTGGGTTTGCATTTGAGTCCTCTTGGTTATGACATATTTGTTTAGGTGAGGGTTACTTCATAAACACACGAGACTAACATAAAATATTTGAAATATATGCTATATATTTAGACTGATTGTTTATTTCTGTTAGTATGCAGGTTGTCAACATGATATAATTCCAGCTTTTGCTTATATTCTGCCACCGATCACACTGGAGTACCAGTTTCCTCTTTTCATGACACACTAGTTTGTCACTGCAGTATTTCACATGTTATGCCCCTAGGAAGAGTTTAGCTTTGCAACTTAAGAAGGGAAAGGAACTGTGAGTTGAATTTCAACTTTCACATTTTCCCCCTCTGTAAAATTTTCTTGGAAGTTTTCTTTTAATGACTTTTATTATGTGGTGAGCACTTGCTATTTTTTCCCTGCATATTTACTAAGTTTACTTTCAACACCTTTTGCATAAGGAATGACTTTTAAATCTCAGATGTCATGTTTGTATTGTCATTTTCAGTTTCACCTCCTATGCCGCTGGAGGGAACCTGCTCTGTACAATCTGATCCGTGCATAATTATTTCAGTTACCATTACATATCCTTGCCCTTGCATTATTCAGGATTTAGCATGAAATAAAACTTGCATTAATAAATACCTTACTTTTTACATTTCCTATTGTGCCTCACTGTCCTCACCAAAACATATATATATATTTCCTTGGATGATTTTACTGCTGGCCTTAAAAATATCCTCCCTTTCACAAAAGCATTATTTTTTCATGCTTTCCCTTCTGTTAGATAACCCTCATATAACACTGCAAGATCCCATCTCAGTCTGGTGCTCTGTGCTGTTATGGATCCCTTGAAAGTCCATTTTCAATGCAACGGTGGTCAAAAATACTCCCCTCATAAAACGTGATGCTCTCTGAAATCGGTGACTTTGCCACTCTCTGTGTCTGACAGATCAGCTGGATCAGTGCAACCTGTCTCTTTCCAGTGACTCTAAATGTTGCTACTGCTTCTAATATGTTTTGCCAAATACATTTTGCAGGAAACTAGTAAACTGAATTTCTTGAAAATGAATTTGTTGTTATTGCATCATTCCCAGAAATTAGCAATATTCCCATCCTTTGCCAAAAAGGGGATCCGTTAGAAAGAAGAAGTCCATTTCTTCATTTTGAGATATGCTGTTAAGGTTTTTGTTGTTGTTGTTGTTGTTGTTGTTTTTACCATGCTGCTAAAAATCTTTGTCATTTTATTAGGGCTCTCTTAGCATCTCTCCACTGCCATTAGTCATGGATTTTTCCGTCATAAACATTCACCAACAAAAAGAAACTGTAGCTTGTGAAATCTGTGTCCGTACTTCTGCCCTGGCAGAGCTGGATTGGAGTATCACCTGAAGAGAAGGACATCACAGTAAGTAGTGTGTTTTTGGTGGACTCGGAACAGATGGCATCAATTACGTTTTCATCCACAAGTAGAATGAGGCTGAATCCCAGGAGGAAAAAATGCTGAGGATGGCCTTGCCTGCCATTAGAGGGAAGTCAATGGATTTTAAATTTATTTAACAGAAAGCCTGATGGTGCACTATTTTCTATTCCTTTTTCCCCCCTCTCACTAAATCTATCGTTTTTACTCAGCATTTTGTCTCTGTCCCTTTAAACTGTAAGTGTTGCCCTTAAACCGTCTTTATTTAATTTATTTTTTCCTAATGTGACACTTTATCAGTTTGACAAACAAAAAGGAAAATTACAGTCAGCAGTTTATTCATAGGAAGTAAGACAATAAATTAATGGATGACCTCAGCTGAATTTTCTAACCTCAAAGCTATTTTTCTGCCCTGAAGTGTAACGTGTGTACTTTATTCAGTTCAGAACTCCATCTATAATTGTCTCAGTGAGATTTATCTAATGACTTCTGTGAATATTACTGCTGACAGCTGCTGAAAGACCAAGCAGAAACAATAACAATAGCAGTAGCTGATTGTAGGGAAAAGGCTCAGCTGAGGTTGTAATGGGTTTGCGACCCGTGAGACCTGTAGTCAAGGCTGGTTTAACATGCTACCTAAATCCAAACTATGACAGCTGTGAGTTTGATGGTTACTTACAGGACTGCAAATGGCATGAAACTGACTACAAACATGGGGTTAAAAAAAAAGTAGAAACAAATAGAACAGAAAACTTCTGCCCTTAGCTTTGTTAGAAAACAACAACCTGAAAAGACCTGGAAAAAAGAAACAAAATCTAAAGAGAAAAGAAGTCCTTGACCAAATCCAGACCTCGCATCACAGCACCTGGTGAGAAGTCAAAGATAAAATACATTCAAGTAAAGTGACACAAAACAAACCACACTGTCCATAAAAATGAAAAGAAAAGTGGAAAAAAAAGAAAAAAATTGGTGTAGAGAGTCAAAAGTTTAAGCAGCCAAAGAAGGAAGTGACCAGCAGGCAGAAACCGCCAAAGTAAAATGGCCTAGGGCTATACACGAAGGGGAATTGTGAAACTATGCTCGAAAACAGAGCTAGATTGGCTAAAAGAAAGGACGGGAGACTAGATAAGATGGAGCACGCAGATGATGTCACACAGTGTATGACCCAGGAGAAGAAAAGGTGCGTTCACAGAAACAAAGACGTGGCGTCAGCGAGGCAGCAGAATTAAAGTGCTATAAGTGACAGCGAACCATTGTAGTGTGAAAGAGAGGCAGCTCAAAAATGCAGCGGAGAAGGGAGGATCAGACAGATCAAAATCCAAGTGTCAATAAACTACAAGTAAACAAAGATTTATTTGATACTGACAAGAGTCTTTGAGGGAAAAGAAAAAAGAAGCGACAGTGAAGAAAGGAGTTATGACAGTATTTTACAAGCACCTCTTTAAATATGCAGAGCATCAAGGATTGGGCTGCTGTTTTCTTTTCTTTTTGTCATTAACAATGATTCCCCTGTAATTTTCTTTCCATTGCATTGCCATAGCTTGAGTTTGATTATGCTTAAATGCCACACAATGATATCTAAAAACATTTTAAAAAATGCTGCATTATTTGTGTTCTTTCACTGAGATTAATATGGGTAGTGTAGTTCATCCGACAGCGCAAGGAAACTAAACAACTACAGTGGCTTGCAAAAGTATTCGGCCCCCTTGAACTTTTCCACATTTTGTCACATTACAGCCACAAACATGAATCAATTTTATTGGAATTCCACATGAAAGACCAATACAAAGTGGTGTACACGTGAGAAGTGGAACAAAAATCATACATGATTCCAAACATTTTTTACAAATAAATAACTGCAAAGTGGGGTGTGTATAATTATTCAGCCCCCTGAGTGAATACTTTGTAGAACCACCTTTTGCTGCAGTTACAGCTGCCAGTCTTTTAGGGTATGTCTCTACCAGCTTTGCACATCTACAGACTGAAATTCTTGCCCATTCTTCTTTGCAAAACAGCTCCAGCTCAGTCAGATTAGATGGACAGCGTTTGTGAACAGCAGTTTTCAGATCTTGCCACAGATTCTCGATTGGA
>VVHJ01034529.1:0-11738 GCA_015107715.1 Tylochromis polylepis
GGGGGGGGGAAAAATGGGGGGGGGGGGATTGTCAAAGGCAATAACAAAACAGCAAAATATAATAAAGCAAAGCAAAACACAATAGAACAAACACAAAAACCACCTGAGTGTAGGCCTGTGCTTTTAGTCTGTTTTTAAATGTAAGCACAGAAGTAACTGATCTCAGGTCAGCAGGTAGCTTGTTCCAAAGACCGGGACCACAATAACTACAAGGACCATCAGCACACTTAGAGCTAATTCTAGGAAGAGTTAAAAGATCTCCATCTGATGACCTGAGAGACAACAAAGTAAAATAAAGGCCAATGTTTGAACTGTACACCTGTACCTGTGTGTCCTTTGCTTTATTTTTGTTTGTTTTACAAATGCAGTGACTATCACACGTATTGCTTGCAACTGCTAGTGCATCTCAAAAAGTTATTTTCAATTTCATTATTTTAATTGAATTCAAAAACGTAAACTTATATTTCAAGCTCTTTTTCTTTTCATTTTGAACTTGTGAAAAATCAAAAATCCAGCATCTCAAGGATTATTTGAATAATAGTGAATCAAACACAAAAGATTTACAATACAGAAATAACCAACTTCTGAAAAGTATCTTCATTTGTAAACTCAGTACTTGGCTGGGGACTTTCAGTGGTGGGCGTGGCTTCAGGAGACCTGTATGTTTGGAACCCTTCAGCTCTGGACTTACCTGTCCAACTCTTCATTTCTCTTAGGAAACCATCTGGAGTACCTGCTGGAGTGTATTCACTACAGCCTGCCTAACCCATGCTCACCCTGCCTGCCTTCGACGCTCTCCAGCTGAAAATTCTAGAACGTTGTTTTGCAGAAAATTGAGGAGAAACTCAGTTTCTGTTTTTCAAATGAACTCACTTGCTATGAAGGAAAAAGACTGCTCCAATCACAGAACTAAATAAGACTAAGAAAGAGATCCTTCTTAGTCACTCACCTGTGTTTGAGACCAGCCTGTGAAGACTCCTGCCTTTTCTGAAGTTGTCTGTGTGTGACAGCTCTTGATGCACTGACACTGGCCTCGGTCCACTCCTTGTGAAGTTTTCCAAAGTTCGACAGTTAATTTATTTAAGGTTTTTTTGTTTGTTTTTTGACAATTCTCGAGACTGCAGTCATCCCTGTTGCTTGTGCAAAGGTTCCTACCACAGCTTTCCCTTCCAATCAACTTTTCATTAATAAGTTTCAATGTAGGGCTGAATAGTAATTTATTAGTATTTATTATTATTCATTCAAACTCAAAATGAAATCTTTTAATCTTCTAATAATTTGAGAGACTGGATTTCTTGGATTTACTGGAGTTTCGTGAATCATTTGAGATGCACTAGTATAAACCATTATCAAAGAAGGTAGTCAGGTTGCACAATTTATTGGACAAAAATCCCATTTTTGTAGTTTTCTCTCTGTAACAACATGCTGGGAATTACAGCCGTGTTTATCCTTAATACCCCGTTTTCAGAGGGTTGAAATTAATTGGGCAGGATTACAGAATTTTGAAGGATTGTTTTTAATAATTGGAGTAAATTGCTATGTTTCTTCCCCTGAGATGCTCTGCAGCCACCTTGAGTTACTGCTTGTCTGTGTGTCTCTACATTGAGTTTTGTCTTCAGAAACTTAAACCCATGCTCTGCTGAGCTGAGATCAGCTGAATGACTTGGTCATTGAAGAATATCCCATTTCTCTGAGCTGGGTTGCTTGAGGCAAAGAAATGGGATATTGGGTTGCTTTTGCAGTCTGCTTTGGGTCATTATCCATTTGCACTGTGAAGCAGTATCTGATCACTTTTGCAGCATTTGGCTGAATCTGAACAGAGAGTGAAGCCCTGTACTTTTCATCAGCGGTCACGTCATCAATAAACACTAGTGGCCCAGGTCCACCGTTCGTTGCCTCCACCATGTTGGGCAGATAATGTGGTGTGCTTCAGCTCATGAGCTGTTTCTCTCTTTCTCCATTGTTTTCTCTTCCCATCGTGCTCGTATGAGTTAATCTTGGTTTCATCTTTCCAAAGAATTTATTCCCGAGCTGTGCATGCTCTTTTAGATGTTTTCTGGCAAAGTCTAATCGGGCCTTCCTGAGCTTGAATGTTATCAGGGGTGTACACCTTGTTGTAAACCCTTTTGTATTTCCATGAAGGCATCTCTTGATTGTAGACGTTGACAATAATACGAGTAGCTTCTCAAGAGCATTCTTGACTCAGTGAAATGTTGTGAAGTTGTAATGTTGTAACCATGGAAATAATTTTATCACCATACACACCAAAGTGCATGATGATGGATGATGATTCTGTCATCAGGTGTTTTGGTGTTACTGAACTGGCTGACCTGGTTAGTGTATTCCTTCTTTTAATAATGCAGCAGATTGTTGATTCTACTACTCCTAAAATTTTTGCTGTCTCTCTGATAAGTTTATCTTGGTTCTCCACCCTAATGATAGCCTAGATCACTTGCACTGATGTGTCTTTTGAGCTCATATTTAAAATTACATGGCACAGGCTTCACAAGGCCATAAAACTACCTCTAAAAGTGGTGGACTATGCATGAAAATGTCTCTAAACAGTTAATGAAAAAATTCTGTAATAACCCCTCAAATTAAAGCTGAAAGTCTGGGCTTCAGTCCTTGATTTTTAAAGTCCACAGTGCTGGATTACAGAGTCAAAACTATGACAACTGTCTTTGTCCAACAACTGGATTTAACTGTATGATCATGGTCAATGAAGTCTTTTGCCTGTGGCTGCATAACAATTGCATCGCTGTGCATGACTTCACAGCAGTTAGAAAAAGGAGCTGGGGCTTGTCAACGAAGGTTCGACTATGAGAGAAAATTCTGAAATGATAATCACAAATTATTTATTTATTTATAAGTTCAGTTTCTGTGGTTAATGTCAAAAGGGTAATTAAACTCCCTTATCCAGATATGTATACAGTTAAAATATGCAAGCCACTGCAAAATGTAGCTAAACATATTAAACATAGTTCACTGCTTTCCAACATCAACAACACAAAGCCTGAGAGTCATGGTGGCCTGCTGCTTTTTCTTCAGTTGTGATCAGGGTTTACGTCCTTGAATGCTTTGTTGCCCTCTTTGACCAACCCCATCATAATCAGTATGACCCAGCACATCTCAGATTCTAAGCCCAAAACACAAACACCACCCAAGGCATTATTATATTCCTCTGTGAATACACAAACACACACACACACAAGCACCCACGAATCGATGCACGCGGGAAATGTGCACACATTTCCCCAGCAACTGTCAAGGGCTACTCTCTTCTCTCTTGTTCTGCCTCCTCTAATATCTTTTCAGCCTGTTGTATCTGCACCCACTGGAATCACGTAATAACAGCTTGTCAAGGCTTTTTGTGCCGAGGAACATTTGCATATTCAAATGCGCTGAGGAGTGAAGCTTGCCATGGCTGATTCGCTAATGTGCATATTCACACAGTGGATTTGTGTACATGCTCTGCACTGCTAATGGTCACATCAGGCTTATTGTTTCTTGCTTTTTGTTCCTTGGATTTTCACAATAAAATGAAACACAGAGCACTTGCTTGCATTTGTGCCCCCCCCACACCTGCATATTTATTGTGTTTGTGCATGCGTGAATTCCCTCATACCCATGCACAAACACATTTCTGATTTACAGCATGTTTACTCCCTACCAAGAGACACTATCAGCCTACAAATAAAAGATAATGGAGGCCAAGTAAACACTGAGTGCTCTGAGACCATTCCAGCTCTGCAACTTTATCACATCCACACACAGAGATGTAGAGATTTCCTTTAAGGGCGTCTCGAATCACAGCAGTCTTGCAGACACTTCCAGTTTTATTTGCAGTTTAAGGTTTTCTGATAATCGTCTATGAGTTTCTGCTGCTTCTCGACACAGCGGCACTAAGTGGAATTTCATTTGCAGCATCAGAATCGCATTTAAAAACCCATCAGAAACAGTGCTCAGAACAACTCAGTGTCCTCACTAGACAATTTCCTCTAAATGTGCCATTTTTGTCCAGAATGACAAGCTGCTTTTGAGTTGTATAGATCTGTCTGATATGTAAATATAACATTGCTCATGCATACACACCAAATTCCTTTTATTTCTTTTTATTGTGGGGGAAACAGAAACTTTCTACATGCCTATTTGGTAATTAGGAGTGTTGCCAATGTATGTTTCTGAAATAACGGATACGTCTATTCAATATAAAACATTTAAGATTGTTTTCTTGGTTTGGACTTGTGTGTCATCTCAAGAAGGGAAGTTTGGTGATATACAAGGCAAAATCTATTGTGTTCCAGGCTATAGAATGATTATAACTTGTTTATGGTCACTCTGCTGGTTGTCTCACACAGCAAATGTGACATCACCACAGCCCCACCACTCTTTATAACTGGTGCTTGATGGCGCACCAGACTGGCTGCAGTAATTTCCTGGTGAACCGCAAAGCAAATCTTACCCTTGTGTTGTTGCAGTCAAGTTAAAGGAAACCTGTGTTGAAACGTCAGAGACCTGTTACCAGTGGCCAGTTGTAATAAACATAACATGTATCGCACCTAACAGGCTGACTCATATGGCTTACTGGAAAAACAACTGACACTGCAAAAATCCTTCACTGGTGCTTTTTGAGTGAACATTTCTGCCGACTTCATAACAAAGTGTAGCCTGTAGAGTTACTTTCCAAAAGGTGAAACAGGTTGTTTAAAAAAAAATTTTTTTAAAAAAAGTGCATGACCTGGCGGCTTGTGTGGTTGTTTTTGCCTGCTGTCAATGCTGTGTGCTCTTTTGACATTGTTTGGGCAACATCATATTGTTCTAGTGAAGGAAAAAGGAAAATCTTGTTACTATTGCATATGGTATGAAATCTCATACCATATGCAATATGCAATTTCATGCTAATCATATAGCATGAAATCCATAACACATAGTTGTAATCTTTGCCTCTCTATATATTCCTGGCATGAATCTCCATATACTTTGGCCCTGTAGTCTATAAAAGGTGTGTGATTCAAACTGGACCATTGTGTTGCAGGAGTCCAGTGTGTTGTTGTAACCCTCACGGTCCAGCAGCTAGCGTATTAGTAATGGTCTGTCATGTCTTTGGAAGCTGTTTTAAATGGACTTGTCAATTTGAAAACACATAAACATCTATATTGCTTAGGGCTGAGCTATGGAAAGCAATGAGCCTTTCATAAACCCAATTGCTCTCCTAGCGTTGAGTCGTCTCACACACACACACACACACACATTAATGACAATTTCAATACCTTCATTAGCAAACCCACACATGTACACACACAGAGTCATGTCTCCTCACTTTAGAGGACATTGTATTAACCGTTAATTTCTGAGATACTATCCCAAAACTGCACTTCAACAGGTCTCTACTTGAAATTATAATGATTTATATCATATGTACACAGGACCCTGCTTTTTGTCCTGGGAATGGAGGCAAGTCCCCACAAAGCACCTGCTGGTATTCATGTCCCCACAACATGGTGAATACAAGCAGAAACACACACACATATTGAAAGTGTGTACAATAGAACCTGTTGTAATATTTCCACCCTAATTGTAATGGGTGGTGTGGCTCGTGGCTGTTTAGAGCTATTGACTTGAGCTAAAGACACACTGTTTGTTTAAGTCATCATTAACACAGCCTTCAATAAGAGTCACTGGCAGCAAGTGTAACACTGATTAGTGTGTGGGTGTGTGCAGAGAGTGTTTAAGTAACCGGATGAAAGAGAATACAATGATTGTGTTTCTGTATGCACTTAAAGCACACATGGGCATGTCTATCTGTGGATGTATCTAAGAGTTGCAAAACATAAAAAATGCAAAAAAACAAACAAAAAAACATAATTTTATGTCATTTTATGTCAAACAAGGGTCGTTTCTGAATTTCCTTTTCAATCTAAGATAACAAAGAGCAGGAAAAGGTTAAACTCAGATTCTGCTTCCTTTTTCTTCAGTGCACAAGTGTGCATTAGTGCCAATTTCGGATAAAAGGGTGGATAAAAGATAAAGAGGGGGTATTTAAAAAGCACACCTACAAGAATAAAAGAGCCCCTTCGACAGCAGCCCACCCAGATGCTGTTGCTGGACAGATTGCTGAATTACAAGGTCAATGTCAGTGCCGCATACTTGTCTTATGATTAGAACAGTACATGCATTTCACATATGTACACTGAATTTAAAATTAGATAATACCATCTTGGTGCATTTGGTGGATGGGAAGCAGTGTATTGGATTACATGAACAAGCTCCTCCGAAACTGATCAATATCAAAGTGGTTTTACAAGGAAGACCTTGACCTACATTGATCCAGTGACATTTTTATCAGGTTCCACTAACAATGCATTAATGTTTTATTATTATTAAATTCTCTGTGTAAAGTACCAAGCCAACACTTGACACTATCTGTGTGTAATGATGTCCATCATAAAAAAAAAACAACCCAGTTAAAATACAAATAATGCCCATGACTTTGTAGCCTTACACACAATGACTCATTCACAAATCTCAAGCAGATGCAGATAGCAAATCAGCCATAACTTCTCCTCCCTTCTACCTAGTTAGCCAGAAAATATTTGATTGGTGCTGATTGATATTGCTGACCCCACTGATATTGATTGTAATGTACACTGCTTTGAACAAATCTGGAGCCACTTCTCATTTCTTTATATTTTGCTAGGAGCACGAGCAATAGGTGGAGCAATTTATTGAAATGTGTGAACATTCGTGGAAATTCAGTAGAGACGGCAATAACACAGTTTGCACAGTTCTACTGAGCGTGAAAGTTGGCATGAGCACCTTTATTTTTCAACACAAGCTGAACTCTCACTGTCTGTGAAGCTGGATTTAAGACCAAGTTTATTGTGACATACTGATGGATGTCAGGATTCCTGATTTTGCTTCAGTAAGAAACTTAGTTATGTACGTGATGTGATGCACATGTAGTAACCTGTTATGCTGTAAATTGGTTGGATGAGCTTGGGGGGGGAATTGCATAAAATAGAGCTGATTGCATCTTAGGGACATCTGCTTTGCCAGCTGATTTGTTTGTTCTTGTTTGCTTGAAGGAAAAATCATCATATCAACACAGCGAACAATGAAGAACCACTTACAGCATAAGAGAGTGAGAGTAAAAGTAAAAAGTTTCCTTCTTTTCCACCGAGTTACTGTTTCTGTCACTAGCTAGCTAACATATCCTAATCTAAGACTATTAGCAGCACCCACCAACCAACCAAGTGACGTCACGTTATGTAGTGGCACAAAATAGCGTTTAGCATGTTTAGCTCTAGCTTTAAATACTTATTTTTGAACTTTTGTATTATTTATTATGCTCTATATTTTAACAGTTTTTAATATATATCAACACTTGGATGGATCAACTGTTGGGCCAGATGCATCTCTGAGGTCCTGTGTCAGGTCTTTGCAGGATTTTTCCTATTTCCTAAGAACATACACAAGAACGCAAGACTTTCAGACACTTCACCCGCTTCATAGTTGCAGGGATGTGCCAGGTGTTCAGAGAATAGCGCTTCTTGTTAGTGCAAAAATACTATTTTATGACTCTGAAACTGTGTTATCTTTGGTATTTTTGTAGATTCAGCTGGAGAAATAGGAACAAATGATGTACTTTCGCAACAAGTTTTCTGTTATGTACACACACAACACTGGTTCATCGCTTGAGTTTGGTGCCTTTTTAATGCTTATATGATTCTTATGTCAGTGCAAGTGCTTCCAAAGTCAAAAACTTTGAAAGCTGACAAAACTACATCTCAAAGCCATTTGAGTCTGTTTTGTAGCAGTGTTGTTGTACAAAAACCTTTTATAATTTAAAAAAATTGGTGTAAAACTGGTATTAGTTGCTGAGTAATCCAGCATCCACCCAAAATTTTAAATTGTCAAGTCAATTAAATTTGTATAAATTTGTTTCAAGGTAAATAGCATACAACAGCAACAACAACAACAAACCCATCTCACTTTAGTGGAGCAGAAATGAAAAGAAACCTCTGGAAAAGCATCACAGGGAGGGTCGTGTCCTAGCACACGCAATGCAACAGATGTTTAGTATGAACTGATTTCAAATTTATAATAAAAAATTTGTTCTGACTATATCCATGTGATGTGCTCATACCTTTGACTGTCAAACAAAGTGATAACAGACCTACCTATCGCCTAACTCCCTCATGTCGATTTTTTTCTAGCATTTTTTTACTTCTGGATCTCTGGTAGCTTGAAATAACTTTTACCATCCCAGCGTACGTTGCATCATCTCCAATGCCTTCCTGTTCTCTGTGTCCTCACTGGCTGTTTTCTGCCCCACGAAACTCCAACACCCTGATCTTTCTTTCAGCCTCTTTGCTTCCTCCATAATTATTCTTTTCCCTCTCCATGTCCCAGTTCCTTCTCCATTGCTCTGCTTTCCTTTCCCTCCATCGCTCTCCCTCTCTCTACCCCCCTCTCTGTCGCCTCAGGAAGAATTCAGCACCAACTGACAGTCTGATTTAGTTCCAATACCAACCTCCCATCTCTCTTTCTCTCTCTGTCTCTCCCTCTCTATTTCTCTCTAGAGAGAGGGTGCTGCACATAAATCTCTGCTGTATCCATCTATTACCTTCTACATTCGAGCCCTGACCTAATTCCTCCCCATCTCCAATGTGTCAGTAGGTCCACAATATAGTGGCCTTACGATGGTCTCTCGCTCTCCCTGCCTAATCCAGGCTAGGTCTCTTCTGTGTTTTATGGCTAATAATTTTACTAACACTATCTCATATTACCTCATACCACTAATGTAATAAGACAAATTGCTCATATATATTTCACTTTATTCCCTAATCACCATTTCTTTCTCTGGTGGTATTCAAAAGCATTGTGTGTGAATTTGCGTGTGTGTGTGTGTGTGTGTGTGAGTGTGTCTAAGATGATGACTGTTTCAAGAATCTATCTCTGTCATCCTTACTGAAAATTATTGCATCAGTGCTATAGTCTAGCAGCATGATAAAAGGGACAACTTCAGCCATTTTTAAAAGGCTATTATGATTCCTAGCAAGATCGAGATTTATTAAACTTGTCTGCAGTCCTTTGGGTCTAAAGCCAAATTTACCTCCAGCATTAGCCACCGGTACAAATCTATTTCCACCACAGAATCACCAGCACAGTCATATATTATTATATTGAGACAGGGGACATTGTTAGAACCTTGAGTCCCCCCAAAACAGCTCACTCTCTGCCCCAGCACAGTAAATATTGTCTGCCCTGGAGGTCCAGTGCTGGAGTCAGGCCTTTTACTTGCCCATTTTCCCCTTCTGTATAAAGGTGCTGATGAAGTGCAACTGATGATAGCTGTGTTCTCTTGTGATTATTTTTATTGTATTTTTGAGACCTGCAGATTCATGTCTAGTTAATTGGACTACTTAGTTAATTAACAAGTAGCCAACAATTAATAAAAGGAGCCTGGTGGCTTGGAAGTCAACAGTGTTTCAATAACAGGATAAACACACGCTGGTCAGGTGAAGACTGTTCAGTTGTCTGCAGGATACCATTGACAAAAGGGCCTAAGGTGGCTGACAACACTTACAAAGCCATGCAACCTTAAAATCACACCTCGCTGTTTTTATGCACAGAAGATCTAACATGTTCATTACTGAGCTTTATTGCTGCTGTTAGGTTGTGTTTTTTGGGGGGGTTGTACAGAGCTGTTTCATGTCTTGTGTTACAATTCATGCTAAGCTAACTGGCTGCTGCGTCTAATGGACAGATATGACACGTTTTACAATATGCTCAGCTAACACAGCAAGACTATGAAGAAATTTGTTTCTCTGAATTTTGACTGTCTTTTCATTTTGATTCCTAGAAAACTGTCTGCATGTCATCAAAAAAGAAAAGGAAACAAAAAAGCTACTCCACGCTGAGATACAATTTGACAACTAAAATGTCAGACTTACATTTACACACTTTTATCTTCAGGCTTTTGTGTGTGCTTCTAGGTGGAGGAAACAGGCGTAGTGAAAAAGAAAGCAGAGGAGAGCTCAGCATCATGCTTTAGCATATAATAGCCATCTCTTATATTTTATAATGCTAATACAATATATAGTTATGGTTATAGACGTTGACAAAGCAAAGACAAATGGAGGAAGTAGATCTAAAGTATCTAACTGTCTTGGTTTGCTGATACAGCCTGTAACATTCAATCCTTCCAGTGTTTCCATCGTCTGTATATGAAGTTTGGTTAAACCCACGTTTATCTGGCCAGTCTGATCTTCAGAGGTGGACGGGACTCCATTTATCGTCCCCTTTCAGATAGGTTCATACTTCCAAAGTGCCCCTTAAAAAATACTCCATCAGAAGCAAAAGCCAGAAGGGAATATAGAGAAATGAAATGATCTGTCTCGAGCT
Source organism: Tylochromis polylepis (assembly GCA_015107715.1). NCBI lineage: Eukaryota > Metazoa > Chordata > Actinopteri > Cichliformes > Cichlidae > Tylochromis > Tylochromis polylepis. Next base: position 10,408 of record VVHJ01034529.1, read on the forward strand.
GCAGTCACACTATGGATGTGGCAAATGGCAGATTGGACTTTCAGTCCGGTCAGTAATAAAAGGTTGCCCACCAGGTGATTTGAAACATGTAAGCCAATAAAGTTGAATGAAGAGATCGCGCCACTACCGTGAAAGGTTTTTCTTGAATTCCAGTGATGCCCAAGAATGAAAGTTTAGAAACACTCGTCTCGAAATCTAAACGCAAACCTTTTCTGGTGTTACTTCAAGGTAGCAAGGGGAGTCTCGGCAGTGAGAGGTGATATTTCAGGGTATTTTTGGACTTTGGAGGAAGGTGTAGAGGTGGTTTCAAGGTTGGCTGGATTAGAGGAGAAGGAAAAAGGTTGATGGGGACAGAAAGACAGGTAGATGGGAAAAGAGGAAGGGAAAAGAAGAAAAATTTAGTTTAGGATGAGAAACACAGATGGAACCGTGAGTAGTGGAGGGAGGAGGATTTGAGATGAAATGGGGAAGAGAATCAGCTCAGCATGGAGTGTAATGAAGAGAAGGGCAAAAAGCTGATATGTACCTTTTGTCTCCTTTTTTAAAAATTCCTGCGTGAGTGCATGCGTGTCTGCATGTGACCACTTCTAGCCCTCAACAGGAAGGATGGTGATGATGACTTTATAACTTCTTTGAATTAAGGATTTTTTTTATTTTTTTTATTTTACAAGCCTCTGATTGCTTTTTGTTTAAAAAAATATCATAAAGTGCTGGGGTTTTTTTTTTTAAATTAATGTGCAGCTTGTTTGTCATCCAAACAAACTGTGTACCCTGTCAGCACACCAGGAGGTGCTGCAGAAAGGAGTTAAGGTATTATGGGACTGTTTTCAGTTCGAGTTACCTCCATTGGCCCTTTCACCACTCCTCTCTGCTCCTCTTGTTTCCTATCTGCACTTCTCTCTTTCCTCTTTGCTTCCCCTCTCCTATTAGTTCTTCCTCCCCTGTTCCCCTTTCTTCTCGCTTTCCTATTTCCACTTGATATTTCCCTGTTTCCTCTCTTCTCTCCTCTCAGCAGGATTATTGATGGCCTCGTATTCTCGGTGGCCAGGCGGACACGAAACAGAGACCCCTGCAAAGAGTGAAACAGCATCACAACCCCTCGGGCAGGTGACCAGGTGAGTGACTCTTTGTGTGTGTGTGTGTGTGTGTGTACGCATGCATGTTTGTGTGTGAGAGATGGGATTTGCGTTCAGGTTGAAGTTATGGTAGTTGCGCTGACAGAGGCAAAAAGGTAAAGGGGGGGAGAGGAAAAAGAGGAAGAGAATTAATTTTCTCTAGAGGGATGAGCGGTCTTGTGTGTGTGTGTGTGTGTGTGTGTGTGTGTGTGTGTG
>VVHJ01034530.1:0-10342 GCA_015107715.1 Tylochromis polylepis
TTCACGGCGCAGGCCGGCAGACCGTGTGTGGAGACCTGTTTCCGGGCTCTGAGCTGGGCCACAAGTATTTCTGTGTGAGCTCCTCCTGCGGAGCCCCCTCCACGGGCCTCAGCGCCACACCGTGCCTCACCGGACCCACCGCCCCGGCAGGGACCCCTCGTCACCCCACAGCCCTCGGAGGAAGCACCGGCGGCGGCGCGGCGGTGCCTCAGCCCTACAGCAACCCAGCCAGCGAGGTGCCGAGCCCCGCAGAGATGGAGCCAGACCGGCCCATCGGTTATGGCGCATTTGGAGTCGTTTGGTAAGAAAACGCTGTGATGTAATGCATGCCTCACATTCCTGCTGTCCGAAAGCTCCCAATGCTCCGACTTCCATCTTGTTTGTGCAGACTTGAAACTTAATTTTCAGGCTCAACTCCATCTTTGTTTACATGCTCTCAAACTCTCACCACGCAAGATGGCATCACCTCATCTCCATCAGGGTTCATGGCCAACCTTTGAATGCTTTTAGACCTTTGATGCTCTGCACAGCTGCAGCCTGAGGCCTTACCTCACATCTGTAGCCTGACCTGGACGTCATTAAAAGCGGTCCTGAGGGTTGCCCTGTTCTGGATAAAGCCTGAAGCCGTGTGATTGGTCGTCAGTGGGCTGATAAGTCAACAGGTTGTGTGAAAAATGTGTGTTCGTTTTGCTGTTACGTAAGCCGGGCTGGATTCACGACCTGAACGTTGGCAGGTAAACATCACGGCTGCTTCCCAGCCTCTCGCCGGTGTAACGCTGGTAATAGGACGTGGCATTTTGGAGAGTAAAACTGTTACCCATAGCTCCCTGATGGTGTCCATGACAAGTGCACATCATTACTGTAAACTAAACGGCAGCCGCAGCTCTGCAAACTACAACGGCATGGTCTTTGCTGCTGCTGGGGGGCTGGGACAGGCTGCTAATTCAGGAATGTGCTCTTAAATGCATTTTACAGCCTGCTGGCATCTTTCTTCAGTCAGAAATGAGAGTGAAACGCTCGCTTCGCTGTCCTGCAGTGATGCGGGGCTGCAGAGCCCAGCAGAGGTTCAGTAAAACAAGATTTATTAAAAGGTTAAAGGTCAAAGGAGCTGATCCAGCTCGTCTTCGTCTTGTCCGATTGTTGCAGGCAGTACGTCCTCGCAGCTGTTCCACGCTCTGTTCGGTTTACTCTAATGATCGCACTGGAGGTTTAAAGACTTCATACAAGGATTCATTTTAACATAACTGACCAATCGGAGCTCCCCATCGCTAACGAGTGTTTTTTAAATGTCTGTCTGTTTTCCACGGTGAAGCTGAAATAAAGGCAGATGAGCAGCTTGTTTAGGTTTCCACCATCTTTAGCGCTGTTCACCCGGGTCTGCAGAGAAGCTGCAGCCCGAAGAGGGGCGGGCACCTTTACTGTAAAGCTTTAATTATGTTTCCTGTGTAAGTTTATGATTCGTATTGGTTAAACAGTAATGATAAAAATGTTTGGGCCAATAAAAGCTGACCTTCTGGCCCGGGGTGGGGGCCGTGGGCATGCACATCCCTGTACGTGCTTTGACGTCAGTATATCAGGAACGCACGGCTAACCTCCAGTTGCATCCATATGAACGCGGCCTCCGCTTCACAGTGAGGCTGATGTACGCCGTGCGCTGTGAGCCCCACACTTTGGTGACTGCACCTCTCCTCCAGCTGCCCCTGCTGCTCGGTGCTCTTGGATGGAGCCTTTTCAGCCCAAACTTAAAGGATCAACCCGTCATTTTTAAAAGATGGCCTGAGGCCCGCTTTGTGTCGCACGCTAGAGTTTCTCAGCCCGTTAGCTGCGCCAAACGTGTGACTTTATTCACATTGAGCAGCAGTTAGCTGCGGATTAAATGACCCGCTCCCCTAAACTGTGTCGTCAGACTGCCTCCTAGCTGTGACAGGAAGTGTGCGCCTCGTCTCCTCACAGGTCGGTGACCGATCCTCGAGACGGCCGGAAGGTGGCTTTGAAGAAGATGCCCAACGTCTTCCAGAACCTGGTCTCCTGCAAGAGGGTCTTCAGAGAGCTGCGGATGCTGTGCTTCTTCAAACACGACAATGTAACGAGACCTGCGGGGGCTTTTATTTTGAAGAGGTCTGATTTGGATGTAGACGCTGAGCTGATGCCGGTTTTTCTCTCTCCATGCAGGTTTTGTCGGCTCTGGACATTCTGCAGCCTCCGCAGATCGACTGCTTCGAGGAGATGTATCCTTCAGTCCTCTGTCCCAGTTTCTCCTCATTAGTTCTCCCTCACGTCCTCCTTTAACTCGCTTAATTTAGCCGCCGGTGTCCGGTCTAAATCCGGCTCCTCGCAGATGTGAAGCACGAGGCTGCTGATGAATATTTAACGTGGATCATTTTTAAAAAATGTTTTATTGGCACTTTTGGCTGAGCAGCCCCGGCGCTCGGAGGCCGGTGCTGGGCGATGCGTCGTGCTCGTGTAGGCGGAGGTCAGTCCGCGTGTGAGCGTGTGCATTTTATTTATTTATTTTTTTTCCTTGACTGCTAACCGCCCCGCAGCTACGTGATAACAGAGCTGATGCAGAGCGACCTCCACAAAGTGATCGTGTCTCCTCAGCCTCTCACCACCGACCACATCAAGGTCTTCCTCTACCAGATCCTCCGAGGTGAGCCGTGCGGTCGCGTCCCGCTGCCGCACGGGCCGAGCGACATAACCGTGTTCAGTACGGGATTTAAATACTTCAAACTCACACGTCCGTCTCTCTCCTGAGCTCTCGCAGAACCGTGAAGAGGCAAAGCTACCGACCATCATCCGCCTCCGAATGCCTCGGTCTATATTTAAACAGTCGCTCAGTCTCTCTCGGTTTCTGTTTATTCATCTGAGACGAGCTCGTGACGTAGTTGACCTGCAGCGAACGGCGTGTCCTCCTGCAGGTTTTAGTAGTGGCTTTAGATTAAGTCGGTTTTTCCCTTTAAATCTGAGCTTAGTCGTTAAGGCTGCATCTGTAAGTTTACCACTGCAGTCCCGGGAGTTCGACTCGTTCTCGTCACCCCGCCAGGCGGGCCGGTGGCGTGTGATGTCTCGGAGGCAACATAGGATTTTCACATTCATACCACAGGTGCATCTATTACAAGTCTCAGTGACCTCGACCTGAAGGTCATCCTGAGCTCAGCTTCAGAAACCTTAAACGGGGCAGAGTGAACGAAGTCCTCACAGCGAGGCTGCTCGTTTAAACGCCGCCGTCGTCGCTCACCAGGAGGACGACTTTAACTCTTTTCCCCCATAAAGATGACGTTTGACGACCTCGGCGCATATCGATACAGACCTTTGTAGTTTATGAGCGGTCCAGAAACGAGGTTCAGCAGGTAAAGAGTTCAAACTCGTGACCTCCACCTCTCTGTTTCCTGTCCAGGTTTGAAGTACCTGCACTCCGCTGGGATCCTGCACAGAGACATCAAACCCGGAAACCTGCTGGTCAACAGCAACTGCCTGCTCAAGGTAACGCCACACTCACCTGTATCAGAGGCCCGCGCTGTGAAGCCTGGTTACCGGGGTTATGAAGGCGGTTCGCTCGTTACCGGGTACATCGCCATGGTAACCTGTGCTGCTCCACGTTATGGTCGAGATGCAGAATTAACACCTGCAAAACCACCGCGGTCGGTTCAGACGGCCAAAACGTTAGAACGCTTTTATTTTTCTTGTCTGATGATCCAGTTCAGCGCTGCAGGGGGTGGAGCCTACCACAGCTGTTTAAGGGCGCGGGGCGGAGTTGTGTTCAGAACCGGACGCTGCGGTGGGAAAGGGGCGGGGTTTCGTGACTGAACGAGGACGTCCGTTTGAGGGCAAAAAAGAAAGAAAAGCTTTATTTAAAACGTGATCGCTGTGGCGGTAATTAACGCAGAGAACAGATACTGTTACGCCCTGTGCGAGGTGATGTTCGTCAGGCACGATGAGACGTCACTTTGAGCGGTCAGCTCAGACATCGCGATGACATCACAGCGGTGTCTGTAGCTCTACGCCGAGCACACGTTATTAAAGTAGAGCCCACGCAGGACGAGCCGACGAGTCTGAGGAAACGACTCGTTGGGAAGTTTCCTCGGATTTTAGCGGCGTTGAAACGTCTTTGCTGCGTTTGGTCCTGAACGTGACGCCACGCCGTGGGCGGGACAAAAAGTTGCCGCCTTTCCAAAATACGAGGAAACCAATCCACTGCTTGCTCGGGTGACTCGGACGGAGCCGTTGATGTTTTTCCGTTTTGCTCAGATTTGTGACTTTGGCCTGGCGCGCGTGGAGGAGCCCGACCCGTCACGTCACATGACGCAGGAGGTGGTGACTCAGTACTACAGGGCGCCGGAGGTGCTGATGGGCTGCCGGCACTACAGCTCGGCCATCGACGTGTGGTCGGTGGGCTGCATCTTCGCCGAGCTGCTGGGGCGACGCATCCTCTTCCAGGCTCAGAGTCCCATTCAGCAGGTGAGACGCCGGGCGCCACGGCAACCGGTGACACATTGATGTAAAAATAAAAAGCCTGCAGACCGACTGAGCTGCTGATAACAGAGCTTTAATCAGAGAGTGTGCTCAGGTGACAGGGTTAAGCTCCTCCTCCTGTTATGTCAGAGGTGTGGCTAGGACGATGTTCAGGTATGTCATGCATAATTTTGACCTTTGAACTTACGTTAAAGTGTTTGTTTTTTTTCTCTTTTGATGTGCATCCATCTCAAGTTGAGTCTCACCTTTAATTTCACTTTACATGAACAACATGTGGACTCATGGGGCGGGGTCAGGTAATTGGTAGAATCAGTAAAAGCCTTCAGAGGTCTTAGAATGAGCTGCTGGGAGCCGGGTTAAAGATGGCGGCGCGGCTGTCCCAGCTTTGTGAGGATCCTTCCACAAATCCAAAGGAATCATTCGTTTCGTCTTCTGTGACGTGAAGCGCTCTGTCTCTGTGTGTCTGAGTGACGTGTGCGTCTCTGTGTCGCAGCTGGACCTGATCACCGACCTGCTGGGGACGCCGCCTCTGTCGGCCCTGGCGGCGGCCTGTGAGGGCGCCCGGGCCCACATCCTGAGGGGGCCGCACAAACCGGTACGTGACTGCGTGGTCTGCTCGTAAGCTGAGCAGCAGCACGCTGCTCTCCGCTCTGAAACGTGGCGCTAAAAGAAGAGCGTTGCCTTCTTTTATTACCCACGTGCGTTCGCAGCAGCCGCCCACTCGGTCACCCCGCAGCTCCCGCTAACACGTCGCGGTTGTGTAACGGTTTACAGAAAATGTCTGCCAGGTGATGAAGCAGGTTTACTGGGAGAAGTGGAACAGAGTGAGATTAAAAAGATGGAAGAGTAGATGTGATCAGTGGTACCGTTGCTGAGGTGTAGCTGCACAGACGATCAGAATTTGTTTTTGTGTCGATAAAATCTGAAACCACAGACGATCGCAGACACTTTCACCTGAAATCTGACCCTTTTAATTCTTTGTTTTTTTTTCCTGCACTTTTTGAGTGTTTAAAAACGTGTTGATGAATGTGATTCTGCTGCACTGATTTGAACTGTCGCTCTGTTCCTTTGAGCTGGTGTTCAGCGTCTCCGGTGCTGACTTGTTGTTCGTGCTGTTTCTGGTCCTCAGCCGTCACTGTCGGTGCTCTACATGCTGTCTGACGGAGCGACCCACGAGGCCGTGCACCTCCTCTGTCGGATGCTGGTCTTCGATCCGGTGAGTTGACGTTGATGTCCGTGGCGCGCCGCGCCGCAGCAGTCTGTCGTATCCTCTGACCTTCTAATGTTTGCTGCTGTGACCCAAACGTGGAGGCCTCGGTCTGAATGAACGAACAGCTTTAAGTCACGTCGCTGTTGCGCCGACCTGTAACGGTCGGCTCGGCTTTTGTTCCCGCTCGGCGCCCTCGGCGCCGCTTCTTTCACGGTGTAAGTTTGGTGAGCGGCACACGCCACCGGCTGCGAGGAGGAGGAAGAGGAGCCAGTTCGGGTTTTCAGCGGACGTGACGGAGCGGCTGAAATCGACCCTGACAGGAAGCTCTGAAGAGAGTGAGCGTGATGTTGGTAAATCTCAGGGTTTTTATTGGTTAGCGAGGAGACGCCGAGCGGGCCTTGGTGGTAACGGACTGTTATCACTGCACCTGAGGCGACTCACTAGTTTCTGATCACAGCGACTGTCAGCACAGACGTCTGTGTAGACCATGCTGGTTGAGTGTTTGAACTGCCATTAAATTATGAAAAGAATAGTTTTTGCATAGTTTGTCCCACTGATGAGTATTTCCCCCGTACTCTTAAAAGCACCCATTGTGATGCAACTCACTACTGCAGCCAGAAGGTGGCGGTATTTCACCCTTCAGTACCCTTCAGTGTTTTCCCCTCTCTCTCACCACCACCGTGGATTTAAAAACCAAACTGATGCTTGAAGTGCAGATTTTCATCTTTCATTCGAGGTTCAACAAAAGGCATTGGACAGATTTGTTTTGTTAGCGTCCTGTCTGAGTGGATTTGATGCAGCTCGTCTGAGACCTTAACTCTGTACAGCTGCGTCTGAGGCTGGGCACAGCTGTGTTTCCAGGTTACGCCTTGTGTCTGTGGATATTCCTGCAGGACGAAAAGCAGCACATGTACGGCCTTTCCATAAAAGTGGTGACACGATCCAAACTCTCCTGCTTGGAGAAAGGTTTAGAAATCTCATAAATGTTCAGGTGTCGCTCTTTAGCTGAGTGCTGGTTTTAGACCAGACTAGATGTTCATGTGACACACCTAAGCCAGGTGACTCTGGAGCCGCATCAAGTCCTAGTTTGGACTTGAATGTGTGTGACTGGTTTCATGGTTATCTTACTGGTAGTTTTCTTGAAGGCACAGGTGCTCCACAGGTGCTCCACAGGTGCTCCACAGGTGCTCCACAGGTGCTCCACAGGTGCTCCACAGGTGCTCAGTACTGGGTCCTCTCATGTTATACTCCTGTACACTCATCAGCGCCCTCTGTTGACAAAGCATCAAATTAAAATCTGTTTATTTTTGACAATTCAAACTCCGCTGATTAAACTCTAAATGCCCTAACATGCTTTTAAACCCAGGGGACTTGTATGTAATGTGTATATGGGTGTGTTACCTGGACCAGTAAAGGATCAATGTTGTTATTGTATTTGTGTTTGTAGAAATCATCCCATAAATGTGCAGTTATATTTTTTTTAAAATGTGTTGCTGTGCTTAAATGAGCGGCTCAAAGCATCCTAAAAAGTGAAATGACACTTCAAGAAATTTTTAACAACACAAATTACAGAAAGCTCAAACCCGAGGAGGAGCGCGGGTGAAGCAAAGAGAAGAAGACGAGCAGGAAGCGGCGACACGGCGCCGTCACATTGACTTCAGGGCTGTCGGTAAATATGGGAGCCCTATGCTCCGCCCTCTCTGGCTTTATATGCATGCAGGTGAGCCTCTGCAGCCAATCAGCACTGAGGATGAACCTGTGAAGGCGCAATCAGAGAAAAGCTTCAGCTCAGTGAGGTTTAAAGTTTTTGATCGACGATGAGCCCGAGAATAAATACAAACAAGCCGCTGCTCGGTCATGTGACTGCAGACGAAGGTCTCACCTGGAAAATGATTCACTGTTCTTCTGCTCTCCTCTTCAGGCGAAGAGGATTTCGGGCAGCGACGCCCTCTCCCACCCTTACCTGGACGAAGGGCGCCTGCGTTACCACACCTGCATGTGTCAGTGCTGCTACTCCGTCCCCAGCGGGCGAGTTTACACCCGGGACTTCGAGCCGGTCGCCGAGCGTCCGTTCAGCCACAGCTACGAGAACAGCCTGCTGTCCGTGTGGCAGGGAAAAGGTACGCTGGCGGCGCCGTGATGCTTTTCTTTGGCGGCAGTCTCTGAGCGTGAACGTGTGACTCGTTTACACGCCAGGTTACGTAATTTTACAGGTTTTTTACTTTAATTTTTCCCAGCAGCAGGTGATTGATGCCGTACAGTCGAACCAGACTTTGTCATAGATGCAAAAAAGACTTTTTCCTTTACCTTTACCTTTCATAATAAAAGCCCTACAAACAAACAATAAAGGCTACTGAAAACAAACTCTCTCACAGTTACTGTTTAAGTAAAGGTGGAGTGTGGAGGTCTGAAACTGGGGAAATAATCACTGAAATGATTCGAAACTTTTTTAAATGATTTTTTTCTATAATACCGTATTTAATTTTGATATTTTATTATTCTTTGTGGTGCATGGTATACATTGTTTTGTGTTTTTTAATAAAGATTTTTCCGTAACTGGAACTGCAGCGTGAAAATGAAGAGCAGCTGTAAGCCTGCTTGGTGATTCGGATGTTTACGACTGAATGGCGGCTGATGATCCCGTTTCTGTCCTCAGAGTTGATCCATCGCTTCATCACGGAGCACCAGCAGGGCAAACGGGTACCGCTGTGCATCAACCCTCAGAGTGCTGCCTTCAAGACCTTCATCAGGTGAGGAGGATGAGGAGGGGAGGACTTCAGGATGGGTTGAAGAAAACAAGGCCATGTTAGAATCACAGCGTCTGTGCTGGAACTGATGTTAAAAAAAAAAAAAAAAGTCTTTTTGTAAAAACTTCTTTTCATATTAAACCAGATTGTTCTTTAAATTTTATGTTTCTGATATATTTGTATACACTTACTTTTGTTTTGAAACAGAAAATTTAAGGCTTTCACTGTCATGTGCCTTTAATTTCATTGTTTATTGTGTGGCTTCGTCAGTGCCCACTTTAGAGGTGAAGACCCTACAGCAGCAAAGAAAATGCCCCTCTATGAGCTGCACTTGGTGACAGTAGGAATAAAGAACTCCTTTTTAACAGGACGGTCCACCAACAGAACCGGGATCAGGCTTACTTTGTAGTTTTTCATTGAGTCTATGTAGAGCCAATGCTGCTGTCGGTGATGTTTGAGTTTTTCTGGAGCTGATCTGATATTTCCAGTAGTTTCAAAAACAAAAACGCCGAACCAGCCAATCAGGCGTAGATTACAGGCTCAGAGCTGACTCGTGTGCACAAAAAAACTGGTCTGAGATCAGCAAGTCCGCTGACCTCCGTCTTATGAGCATTAACTCACAGGTGGCATTAATTTGGCCTCCAGTAACCCTGGCAGGAATCTCGGAGTCATTTTTGACCAGGATATGTCCTCCGATGTGTATATTAAACAAATATGTGTGACTGCTTTCGTCTGTTCGTGCAGTATCTGTAAAATTAGAAACCTTCCCATGATGCACCGTTTCTTTCTTCCTTAGTTCCTGTTTATACACCTCTGTATTTAATTATTAATCTCTGCCTCTCCTCCACACCACATCTTTTGTCCCGTCTTCTTCCCCTCACTCCCACCAGTAGCGTTGGACGACCGCTCCTCCCTGAGCCTGGTTCTACTGGAAGTTTCTTCCTGTTAAAAGGGAGTTTTTCCTTCCCACTGTCACCAAGTGTTTGGCTCATAGGGGGTCGTCTGATTGTTACCCTGGTGCTATATAAATAAAACTGAATAAGGTGACCTCAGTAGGCAGCACGGTGGTTAGCACTGTTGCCTCACAGCAAGAAGGTCCTGAGTTCAATTCCACCATCAGGCCGGGGTCTTTCTGTGTGGGGTCTGCATGTTCTCCCCGTGTTTGCGTGGGTTCTCTCCGGGTACTCTGGCTTCCTCCCACAGTCCAAAGACATGCAGTTAGTGGGGATAGGTTAACTGGAAACTCTAAATTGCCCATAGGTGTGAATGGTTGCCTGTCTGTATGTGTTAGACTGGCGACCTGTCCAGGGCGTACCCTGCCTCTCGCCCTAAGATAGCTGGGATAGGCTCCAGCCCCCCGCGACCCTGAAAAGGATAAGTGGTAGAGAATGGATGGACCTCAGTATTGTCTCTAATAGAAAAATGAGCGTCTGTCTCTTTAAGGAGGAGGACTGTGATCTCACCCCGGCCTGGTGAACACTCACCATCTCTGCCTCCGTCTTTGTATTCACAGGTCCACTGCGTGGCACTCCTCTAAGGTGTCCAGGAAGGAGGAGAGATGAACGGCGCTCCTCTTCATCTCGAGGAGCGACGGCGGGTTTGAGAGGGGATTTCATTGGCCGTGGCATCTGAAAACACTGAAGAGTTTGGGTCATCTTTTCTTCTTCTTCTTCCTTTTTCTTTTTTCTCCTCCCTTCACCTGGAGGAGAACCGACACACCCGCCCACATCAGGGGAGATCATCAGCCAACCCACCTCGTGAAAATCCTCAAATATTTCCTCCCCCGTGATTCGACCCAAACATCTGACGCTCGGCGTTTTTCGGTGCTGAATTTAAAAAACAACAACAACAACAACAACAAAAAACAAATAATAAATAAATAATAATAATTAAAAAAAAAAAAAAAAAAGCT
>VVHJ01034531.1:0-20896 GCA_015107715.1 Tylochromis polylepis
GGGGTTTCCTGAGCTTTTCCACGCTCCAGAGCTCGACTTCATGGGTGTCATTCAGTGCAAGGAAGTCATGTTTGCGGCTTGTTATGTAAGAAGAAGAAGAATCTATTCTATGATAGCTTACACTCTGCTCTCCTAACATGCACAACCACTAATACGATTTTTGGTGGGCAATAATCACTTACACCCTAGTTTGCCAGTGCGCTCTAATACGAGACATATGTATGTCACGCTGTGTAGACTATGAAGCATATGCTCTCTGAAGTCTACCTCAGAACCTCCTGACCACTAAAATAAGCATTTATTATCTCAAATTGGTTTGCAGCAGCACAGATATTTACTCGAGGAAGCCGTGAGGGTGAACCGTGGTAGCCATGACTCTGAGGGAAGCTTCGGGATCCTCTCTGTTTGGAGAAATACCGTGCCGCCTCTGTTGCCAGGAAAACACAGCGATTCCTTTGCCTTTGGATGCCAAGGGCATTCACGTGGTCATTTATATGTAAACAAACGTGTACCTCGCTCTTTGCTCTCTCTCTGTCTACCATTTTGTCAAAGATGTGCAGATAAACAAACGCTCTACCCTCTCCTCATGTGCCTCGGTTGCTGTGTTTCTGCTGGCAGGGTGCCTTTGTTTTGCTCTACAGCAGCGCAGGGGTGGGGACGCATTATGTAATTCACGGCGTGTGCCTGGGATAGAGAGAGAGAGAGAGAGAGAGGGACGGAGAAGGGTGTGACTATAGTAACACAAACACACAGAGATGATGACATAATCCCTGACCTCCTCTGTGGCCTGCTTGTGTCCTCCCCTCTTCGGAGTATTCCCGGCATTGGACTGTAAATTTGGGAACCACAGAGGAACATCCTCTCTCACCCTCCATTAACATTTGTGCAAAATTACTCCCACTGGTCCTCAAGGACTCCGCTTGCACTCTAATGTCAGAAGCAGGGCATAGAAGCCTTTGTGGGTTTGTTTTTCCATCCAGTTTCCATGGATGGTCTGGGAAGGCACGAACATGCTACAGTAGTGGCCAGGCATCTCTGGTATTGTGTGCTGCATGTAGACTTTTACCTTTTGCTTATAGAAGCCTGCAAAAAACAAAAAACAAAAAAAAGAAAAGGCAAATTACTGCAGTATCCAGGAAACAAAGCTGTCAAAACAGCTCAGAATATGTTTTGCATAATAGAAAGTGAGGAGGAGAAGAAAGAGCTGCTAATGGCCCATCAGATTTCCTGAAAGTAATGAGTGTGCACTTTCATTTTTCACATGCGTTTTTTTTAAATTTTTTTTTTTATTGTTGGTTTTATGAATAAAATATGTCTGCCTGTTGCTTAAACTTAGAGAAAAAGTCAGAGTTTTGAACATAAATTAGAAATAATGAGTGTTGGACACATACTTTCATATTCTGTATGCTTCCTCACTCCCACAGCCAGTAGCAGTGACCCTGCAGAAGCAGGAAGCCAGAGGATTTAACTCATCTCTTTGCCTCTATTCCACTGTGTATAACCCACTCACGCCACAACGAGCCAGTCTGTATAATTAATATTGATTACAGTACTGCGTCACCTCCCACACATCCATATTGGTCATACAAAAACAGGTTCTTAACCTGCTGGATGTGGGTGATATGCTGTGACATATAGAAGAGCTGAATTGAATACTGTTGTGGCCCTCGAGGGGCGCAAACTGCAGTTAAATATGCAAATTGATCTGTGGGTTAGAGCACACACTGTGATAATGACAATGAACCCACCTGATAGACTTGTTTGCAAACTTAATCTGTGTATCAAACACCCTCGTACTGCTCTTTTTTTTTCTATAAGTGGGTGTGCTAGCGTGATTGTGTTTTTGTGTGCGCCCCCCTTCATATGATTACAGTAGTTTCCATAATGGAATAGTGCACACTCTCTGCTATGGAAGAACGTCTGTTTTTCATTTGAAAGACCTTCATCCTGCTGCAGCCGTGTGGGAAGCATCCCCAGAATCATTAGTTCATTCTGTACTGCCTTGACTGTCGAGTGCACTGCTCTGTGCTGAAAATGGTTTCTGTTCTTGTGTTGCAGATAAAATCGAGGAGGCACAGAAAGAGCTTAAAGACCCCAAAGGCTCACAGAAAGGTAAGAGATCTCTTATCAAACTTTGCAATTTCTAGAGAACTGCACGGAAAGCTTTCTCTTTCATTTTTAATGTAGAATATCTTCTCTTTCATCACCTCAGGGTTTAAAGGGAATTAAATAAGTAATTTAACCTAAAATAAAGCACAAGCGAAAAGCGCAAAATAAATGCAAAATCATTGATGTGGAAAGGAAAGATTATTGTATCGGTCACAGTAGTGAGGCACGGCAAGCACATTTCACCCAGAGGAAACCCAAAGTGCTTCAGGGTACACGGGCAAAAGCACAGGAAGGAAAAAAAGATAATAAAAGAGTAAAAACAACAGTGATTTACTGTTATTAATATGAGTAAATCCTGTATTTAAACAGGCAGACTCATTAAGAGCAGGATATCTTTTACCACAGCAACCTGTGGAAGGGGGAAAAAGATCATTTAGACAGAAAATAGAAAGAAATGGATCATTTCAGATTATGAAAAGTGATTTTTGTGGTAACAAAGTGCTTGAACTTGAGGTAACTGCCCTTATAAACATCATGTGTGGGGTTTTTTATTGTTTGTTTTAGGTGTGTTTACTTGTTATTTTAATGAAGACTGTTGATGTATTTATCATGTCTTCTGAGCATGTAAGCAGATATTAGTGGCAGATGTTTGTGGTTACACAAAAACACGTAATGCTATTCACCTCTGTCCCATTTAAATTTTAAGGTTTACTTTAAAAGCGATTAGATATTTAACTACCAAGACAGTATTGTGCTGCAGTTCCATCTTGCCCTGATACCCCTGTAGAGCTGTTGATGCTGCCAAGTTAGTGTGAATTTGTAATTTCTACCTGGTCTCCAGTGAAATGTGTGATTTACACTTCTGCAGTGAATCTATGTAGATCCTACGACGTAGCCTTTCACGGGTGTGTGACGCTGTTGCCAAACTCAACCCCTAACCCACGATGGGCTATCAATGATCTGGTAGATGGAGTGGGGGGTTTTTTGTTTTGTTTTTTTTCATGAGCCAATCATAATCACTTGATAATGGCTGCAGTTAAATTGAAAAAAAATATAAATATAATATTATTATTATTATTATTATTATTATCTGTCTCCTTTAAAGATGAACCCGGCAATTAAATTGGAGAACTGCGTCATCTACTAATCAGAAGATTAGGGTTTGATTCACAGCTCCTCTAGCCCTCTGTGTTGATTTTCTTTGGGCAAGATGGTGTTAGAGCGTGTACTTAAAGGGTAAAAAGGGCTCAAAGGCAAAGAAGAGTGTGCTGTGTGCGCCTAAGAGGACTTTGAGTGCTCAGTAAGAGTAGAAAAGCACTATATAAGAACCAGTCCATTTACAATTTATCGTTTCCTTTGTTTTGAGCTGTGTGCGTAAATTCTCAGTGATCTTTCCTTTGTGCCCTAAATGAACACATGAAGAACAGTTTCTTTGATAAGTGGACTGTTGTGTAACTACATTGAAATAGAAAAGCCAGTTTGACTAAGCTGTGCCTGAGAATCAGCCTGCTGTGCATTGTCCTTTTAATGACACTCAACCTTTGATTGAATCATCCACTGTAAATGGGATTGGGTGGTGATTCTAAACAGGGTATAAATATCTCAGTCCACCTCTTAAAGTACAGCAGGTAGTTTTATCACTGCCAGCAAGTCAAAGGGTAATCCCTTTGGCAACCTGCCTTATGAAGAAGTATGTCAATTGCCCTCGGCCTAGATAACTAAAGGATTGCCTTTATTTTACATTAAATATTTGATTTTAATGCAGTTACGGGAACCTAATTCTTTAGCGTGTATTTAGAGATGAGGAGAAGGTTAACAAAAAAGGCTTCTTCTTTCTCAGAGACTGTTAATGATGTATAAAACTTGTGGTGAAGTCATGTCTCTTTTTTGAAGACTGGTTTGCGTAGTTTGGATGAAGAAAGATCGCCTTTCCCATGTCTTTTAGCTACAGTTCATACAAAGATTCTTTTTAAGCATCAATTAAAAAAGGTTATTTTAAAAAAATCACAGGGTTTGTTCAGAAGACCTTGTTATATTGGTTGCATGGCAGTTTTAAAGCCTCTCTAGTTGCATGTTTGCATGGAGAATGGATTTACTTATGTAAAGGGAAGCCCTTGAAAGAACCCTGAAGTCATCTTGGGAAATACCTACACAGGCCAGGAAACTGTGACAGGCTGTGACACTGCTACTCTCAGGCAACATGCCCATGAAAACACTTGCCTCATTCTTTATTACGGGACACCACGGCATGGGCGCGCGATTTTTAAAACAGTGCACCTATTATTATTATTATTATTATTATTATTATTATTATAAGAATGCAGCTCAGTAAACATGCAGATGTAGTTTGTTATATGCTAGTTATTTGTTCCATTTTCTGATCAGCCGAGCCTTCATAGGTCAACATTTCTTATCAACAAGGGCAAGAAATGACTGTTGCTTACATAATAAAGCGTGGGTCTCCGTGGTATTAGTCACACAGCTAACAAGTGTGAGGGCGAAGTATCTTCACTGTAGTACGTCTGTCGTTATCTAAATAAAATAAATTATCGATAAGCTGATGGAAAACAAAGTAAGCTGCAGCGAAAGCTTTCAGAACAGGACTGTGGAAGTTGCAGCTCTCAAAAAGCAGTTTAATAGATTTTGTTATGTAACAACTACAAATGTTATGTATTCGTTTTACAGTTGGATTAAAATGATAATACATGTACATGTAAATTATTATCTTGCTATGTAACTGCAGTATGAACCAGAAAAGTGTCACTAAATTTGTCACTGGCGATAACACAGCTTATATAGTACAGAATTAATAGTAAATGTAGTTAAGTTATTAAAATAGTGGGAAATAAAGCAAAAACAGAACAATCAATAATTTTAATAGACTGTAGTAATTTAAACAATTTGGGTACAGAAATGTAGCTCATGAATGACGAAAATTAGAAAAAGAGGACGACTGATAGAGAATAGTTAGTGAAGATGACATACCTGTGGAGTTACGGAGATGCCGGAGGACTGGTTATTTAGTTCACTTTATTAAAGACACCCAAGGGTGGAGAAGAAGTGTAGTGGTACCGATTTTCAAGAACAAGGGTGATGTGGAAGTGGGATCACATCAGTGATCGGCTCTGGGTCTTTTCTTTTGTAATCACTGATTAGTTGAAACTGTGTATAAGACAAAATCAACTGCTGTTAGTTCAGACAATGGTATTTTCCCATTGTTTTCTTTAATGTGCTTAACTGTTAATGCAGCTATACACGTGTTTAAATATAAAAATGAAAGACCCACTGCTTGCACACGGCAGGGATCCAGTCCACTTCTTAGTTTTATTGTTTCCAGTTGGAAGATGGTGCTGCTATTTATATTATTGTCATATTGAGATCAAAGTGTGTTTCAAACATGACATTCTTTATGGTGCAATAAAGGTGTAAAACAGAAGCACTGCAGTGTGTGAGCTGTTGATCTTTTTCTTTTCTGCATTTTTTTTTTTTTTAGTTAAATGTAACAAGAAGAGACCAAGTTAGCTAGTTAGTTATACAAAAAATATGATTTTCAAAATGGCATTAGAGTTGTGGCCTGTGTCTAATAGAGATTAAATTAAATTTAAACTTATTTTATTTTAAGTTAAGTTAATTTTTTTCAATAGTGTCGTTTGTGCTAACTCTTCGTGGTAGCACTGGAAGAGAGGAGATGAAGAAGATGGTTATTGGTACCACCTTAATTATTGTTGTCTCTGTCTCCACAGGGCTATCTGACGGCAGTCGAAGAAATGCGGACAGCATAAAAGGTCTTAAGAGGAAGAAGGTTGTTGCAGAGAATCAGCTGAAGAAAATTCCAAAATCTCCGGTGAAGAAGCCCCTGCAGTCAAAAACGTCTGAATCTGCTCTCCGAGGATCTTCATCCAAGGAAACTACGCATTCTTGCTCCTCCTCCTCCAACAGTCCTTCCCACAATCTTTCAACATCGCCCAGTGGAGAAAGTGACCAGAAGTATGCTCAACCAGTTGCAGCGTCCCCTGACAAGGGGTCATTTTCTGCTGAGGCTGAAAGGCTGAAGCAGGAAAAATCATCTTCTAGGCCACCATCGCTTGAGCCCACAGCTGGTGAGGAGGACACTCTGATTACTGCTAAAGGGACTCTAAAGCCTAAAGAAAGCAAAAGCCAAGACTCCAGCTTTGAGGGAGATCCTTACGCCAACAGCGCTCCACTTGATGTCCTACTTAAGGCCATGGAGCCTGATTTTAGCACACTGGCTGAGAGGAAAGCCTCGATGCAGGTCACAGCCATTGGTAAACCCAGTGGTGAAGTCACAACAATGCCAGCTGTCAATGTTGGTCTCCAGACCCAACCTTCCCATATGCAGACCTATTATATTGACAAACAGGGCAACGTCATTGGCATTGCAGCGCCAATACAGGGAAATGTACAAACAGCCCCACAGGGTACCTCTCCCCTTGCTACACCGCATTTTATGCCCATTGCTTCCAATCCAGAAAATCCTAGCTTGCACATAAACTTTAATGCCGGACCATCTACTATAACTCATGCTCCTGTTCCCTCTGGCTCGAGTGGTTTGCCACAAAGCCAACCACCAGTTGTGCACACATGCCAGTCCCTCTCAGCCAGTGTTCCCAGCACCATTCAGGTCCCAGTTACACCAGGTAGCAACCAAGTTCAGATGACCACTGTAATGACCTTTGGTGCTGAACAGGTTTCCAAGGACCAAAAGCCTAAAAAACCAGGAAAGTACGTTTGTGAATACTGCAACCGGGCATGTGCAAAACCCAGTGTGCTGCTCAAACACATCAGGTCTCACACAGGAGAAAGGCCATATCCCTGTGTTACTTGTGGTTTCTCATTCAAAACGAAGAGCAACTTGTACAAGCACAAGAAATCACATGCTCATGCCATAAAACTGGGTCTCATCGCACGCTCTGAATCTGGAGGCGGATCGCTATCTCAAGAGTCTGACAAAGCCGCAGGAACACATTCAGAGGCGGAGGAGAGTGGAGACAGCGATGAGGAAGGTAGCACTGCTGACTTAGACCCCGACTCGTCACAGAGCAGCGTGGCTGCTTTGTCTGAAAACAGTTTACAGAGTGCAGGTGGAACACAAGCCAACCATGGGGAAGTGGACTCATCAGGTGTTTCTGACTCAGTCAAATCATCCCCAGCTCAGAGAGCTCATGAGCCTAAAGTAACAGCTGCACTCCCAAAAGTTGTTGTGTACCCAGTTAATGTCTCCCCTCTGAGGGCAGATAGTCCAAGAGTTACAGGCACAGCACCTGAGCAAGCTGCTGCACAACGACAACGAGATTTCCAGACTGCCAGTCTGAGATCGAATATCACAGTCTTGTCATCTCTGAAAGGGGTGGATGGTGCAAATCCGTTACTAGAGACTGTCAGTGAAGATGAAGACCAACACTGCAAGTCTCCACTGTTAAGTGGGCATGCTCAGCTTCAGCGGCAACAAGCAACAGACTTTTCTCAGCAGCAGCAGCCTAAGTGTCTACTTAGTCCGCGTAGTTTGGGAAGCACTGATTCAGGTTACTTCTCACGTTCTGAAAGTGCTGATCAGGCAATGAGTCCACCCAGTCCATTTGTAAAGATAACTCCACCAGTAGATGTTGATATTGCCAAGAACACTCTTCCTAATGTCCCTCCTGTGGTTGCCCCAGTCATGCATGTAGCACATGAGCAGAGGCCAAGGGCCGTAGACGGACAAATGCGTCCGCGATTAGAAGCCAGTGCACGCTCTTTAGAAGAACGAATTACAAAGTTGATATCTGATAATGAGATAGTAGTTGACAACAAGCAGCTGGACAGTGTAAAGCCAAGGAGGACCTCTCTTTCAAGGAGAGGTAGCATAGACTCCCCCAAGTCATACATATTTAAAGACTCTTTTCAGTTTGATCTTAAACCAATGGGAAGAAGGTCAAGTTCCAGCTCTGACATCCCCAAGTCTCCATTCACTCCCACAGATAAATCAAAGCCAGTATTTCTTCTTTCTGTACCTTCCCAATACCCACCGATGGATTGTTTGCCAATAACAAGGAGCAACTCTATGCCTACTACACCAGGACACACTGCTCTTCCCCTTAATGTTGCTCCTGTCCCCCATCCTTTACGCAGCAGCCAGTCATGTGATGACAAAATTAGTGCACTAAATGATGATGTATTTTCATCAGCTCCATCAACTCCAAATCCTGCAATGCATGCACGTACCTTGGTCAGACAAATAGCAGTAGAGGACTTTTCCCACAGTGATAGACATGGCCTCCCCTCTGTTCGTTCCATGGATGAGGGCTATCACGGACAAAGCAATTCTGCAGAGCACATGCAAAGAAGCAGGTCTTTTGAACACAGTCAGGAAAGAAACAGAAAGCCTCAGCAGACTAAAGGCACAATGTATGAGTGTGAAACGTGTCGTAACCGGTACAGAAAGTTAGAGAACTTTGAAACTCACAAGAAATTCTACTGCTCTGAACTTCATGGTCCAAAAAACAAACCAATGGCTGCCAAAGAAACTGACCAAGATGTTTTTCATGTTAATTTACAGCAGCCCATAGCAGGAGCAAACACAAGTGGGCCAGGGGTACTTGATCAACAGACGTCATTCAGAAAGAGAAGAAAAATGAAAAGCGTTGGCGACGAGGATGATCAGTCCCCAACTGATACTAGTGCACCTTGCTCTGTTAGTTTTGAGCTACCAGCAGTTCTGGCAAACCGGGCTTTTCCTCAACATGCTGTAATAGTAGATGTACAACCCAAAAACAACCAGCCAAAGCTACCTCAGATACAGCTTGTAGCAAGAGGCATTAATTCTCCAGATTCCAGACTGTCGCCAATACGAGAGACCCAGATCAGTACCCCTGCTAAAGGAGACATGCAAAGGCAAGGCAGTGGTACTTCAGTGATCAGACACACCAACTCTCTCAGCAGACCCAATTCCTTTGAGACAGAGTCTATTGACAGGATTTCTCCTGTTGACAGCATGGAGAAGGATCCTCTGAACAAACCCAAATCAGATGTAACATCTGGTGTCTTAACTGATGGTTACCATGAAACAATATCAAAGCCTAAGAGCACGGACTATGGAAAACAAAGGAAGGAGCAGTGCACTGATGGGACAGTGGCACCAGTTGGTGAACACTCTACTCCCATCCATCAGTCTCGCCTTGTTCGTCAAAATAACATTCAAGTTCCTGAGATTTTGGTCACAGTGGAACCGGACAGAGAACATGAAACACAGACTGCTGAACCAGCAGATAAACCTGTAGATCAGTTCAGCTGGCCTCAGAGAAGTGAGAGTTTGTCAAAGCTACCAGCGGAGAAACTTCCCCCTAAGAAGAAAAGAATTCGTCTGGCTCAAATGGATCATTCATCGGGTGAATCCAGTTTTGAATCCAGCCTCTCACGAAGTCTCAGCAGGGACAGCAGTCTTTCTCGTGGCTCCAGCATCTCAGCCTCTTTCGACAGAGATGAGCCATCTAGATCGGAGAGTCCTTCTCGAGGGGAGTGTGTTGGTAAAATTCCAGAGACTCAGTGTTTGCCAACAGCTTTCAACACCCTTGGTGTGCCTGGAATGATGAGGCGTGCCGCATCTGAACAGATCACTTGTACTCAACCCTCTGTGGAGATTTCATGTGACTACCGCAGCAAATCCTTTGACTGTGGCAATGTATCTCCAAGTAGATCTCTGTTACCTGCTGGGCAGCCAAAAAGTGGACAACTCTCCCAACTTTCCCAGGTGCCACTAATTGAAAGGAGACGGGGGCCATTAGTTCGGCAGATGTCTTTAAAAATTGGACCTGAAAGCCAGCAACCTGTTAGGAAAGCAGCCGCACCTTTAGATAAACCTCTCATTGGAAATGTTAGCTCTTTCACTCAGAACAGACCCCAGCAGATTCACATTACTAGCAGGCGCACAGTGTCTCAGCCCTTTGTCCTGCACGCAGAAGAACCACCGCTGCAAAAGAATGAGCAAATGGTGCAAAGCATTAATTTGGGTAGCCCAACTCAGCAGCCTCAAGTTCATGGCCTTCCACACCCTTGGCACCAAACATCAAGGGTTCAAATTTGCCAAAAGATACAACAACAACAACAACAACAACAACAACAACAACAACAACCACTAAACCAGATTTTAGTTTGCCGAGAGAACATCCAAAACAAACCAGCTGACACAGAAGAAAAAAAACATTTTGTGCCCAAATACCAACTACAGTGTCCAGCTCTGAGAACAGGCCAAACCTTTTCCTTCTCTGGCACACAGGGAGCTCAGATAGCCCTGCCAGTTTTAACAATACCAATTGCCAATCCGATTTTGAGCATTTCAAAATCATCTGACGTAATCCAAAATGTGTATGTGGCTCAACCTAGTCAACAGGCTGCAGACATTAAAACACAGACGGTTGTTTTGTCGGGTGAACAGCAAAGAGAGTCATTTGATCAGACCCAAGGAAGTGCTATACCGCTGCCACAGATCTTGATAACTCATGAGCAGATCCACCCTGCTCACTCTGTGCCCAATAAAAATAGCCTGTCATCGACTCCCAGTGTAGAAAGTGATTTTCGTGTTGCAACAACTGCAAAGAAAGATAGGAGTCAAGCTCAGACAGGAGGCCCTCGTAACCACACTGTAGAACAAACTCCTTCTCTTGGGTCTTTACATTGCACGCAGAAACTGGCATCAGTAACACTATGCCCGCAGCAGGAACCCACTGCATCAAGCAAACGAATGTTGTCACCTGCAAACAGCTTGGACATCTACATGGAAAAGCACCAAAAACGAGCTAAGGATGAGCATGGTGTGGCCTGCCTCACCGATGGACGATCAGTCAATTATCTTAATTCCAAGATGTCGGAGGTGACCAGACAACGGAAGCTGACACTTGTTAGGCAGGTGTGCACAACTGAACCAGTGGACAGTCCCATTGAGACCGAGGCCCCACCTCTGCCCCAGGTTAAATCAGATGGGGAGAAGGACTCAGAGGCTACTGATGATGTTAAACCTATGTCACCTGATGGCGCTGGAATAGAAAAAGATACAATAACTGTTATTCATGAAGAGGCAGGCCCTATCCTGAATACTACACTTGGTAGCCAGGGTACCTCCATGCCAGCCAACAACAATCTGAAGCCTCAAGAAAAAGCCGAGGAACAGAGGTGGACTCCGGCCAAATCCCTAATTCGGCCCTCCAGTTTCCACGGTGGTCAAGTGAAATTGACCACATCTGTGTCTGTGGTTAACACAAAAGACAGCCACCGCCTCTCGTTCCCCAGCCTGAAGACGACCACCACTTTCACATGGTGTTTCTTGATGAAAAGGAAACCTCTCCATGTTCAACAGACCGACCTGAAGACTTCAGCATACGCTACCTGGACAGCCAAGCCCAACAACCCTAACCCACTGGGGTTGCCCACCAAGGTGGTCATGTCTTTGTTTGACTCCAAGCAGAGCTCCAAGAAAATACACTACACATCAGCCATAAAAACAAGTGGGAAATCAGACATCTTGTCTTACTCAGGCAAGCTGAAGGATGTCATGCCCGGGGTAAGACCAACTTTCTGCAAAGTCTGAAATATCATAATGTTGTATTGATGACTTGTTTTTTGAATCGCATCCAAAAATATCATCTTTTTCCTACAGTTGCCAGTAACCCAAAAGTCTGTATCAGTTGAAACCAAAAGTAAAGTGCAACCAGAGACTCAAGCCAGCAACGATTCAGACAAGGACTTGGTCACTACAACAGAACCGAGGCGAATCAAAATATTTGATGGCGGGTATGAAACGGAACAATCTGATTATATTACAAATGTTAGAAAAACATTAATTCTGTGGTTTTAGCTTTTTGCCTTCTGTTACGTTGGTGCCTCATGGTTACATTTCCAACCCACAGGTACAAGTCTAACGAGGAGTATGTTTATGTACGTGGCCGTGGGCGAGGTAAATACATCTGCGAGGAGTGTGGGATTCGCTGCAAGAAGCCGAGCATGCTGCGCAAACACATCCGTACTCACTCTGATGTCCGGCCGTACCATTGTGTCCACTGCAATTTCTCCTTTAAGACAAAAGGTGAGTGTCAAAGCCATGCGACAGTAATTCGTACAACGCAGTTCATTAAGTCCCTTTAAATGCAGTACATTGAATGATTAACACCCATTTATGATTTTTCAGGTCCCTTGTCTTTTGATAATTAGTGCAGCCTCGTATAAACAGGAATGAATGTAGTTCTGTTAATTTCTTTAACAGTTATAGCTCTTTCTCACGCCTGATTTTGCAATGTCAGACTCCATATCTGTAACACACTGGAACTGAAAGAATTTCCTCCTTCCTTTTTACAAGCTGTGAAATTAAAAACGTTGTTCCACCATCTCTTAAACCAAGACAGTATGATTCACCATTCTTTATCGAACTTGCCTACCCACGCGACACTGCAGAACAGTACTTGGTGTCAGCAACCCACGTTCATTTAAAAATGTCTTTATCAGTTACTCACCCTTTACATAGAGCTTTCCCAAAGACCGCATACTATTACATAAACTCCTTCTGTGCTATTGTTCAAGCTCTACCCACCCGTAAGACCTCATTGCCTTTTTTTTTGTTTTCTTTTTTTTTTTGTTACAGGCAATCTGACCAAGCACATGAAATCCAAGGCCCACAGTAAGAAGTGCATGGAGATGGGGGTGCCAGAGGGTCTAATTGACGATCAGGATGCCGAGGACTCTGGTACGATGCTTTGCTCCTCGGGCTTTTCTTTGAGGGAGTTACAGAAGGATCATTATTTGCACAAAAGCCATAAGTACTATAAGATGAACAATTTGTCTGTAAAATATGAGTTTTGTATTACTACATATAGTTGCATATATAATAGTGACTTAATTTGGATTTACTTATACAGTCAGCTTTGATTTCTAACAGCAGGATTGCCCTTCTTTTAATAGTTTAATAGCATGAAATATCAAACATGGAGTGTCCCTGCTTGTGCTCTGTTGCTGTGTCGATCAATGGCTTTGCCACGGTTTAATTACAAATTCTAAATGCAGCTTCTTCCTCCCAACTCAAAGCGCATGTGGGCGACATGCACAGCGTTTAGAAAGAGGAAATTGCTGCATCTAATTTTAGAAAAAAGAGAGAGGGAGAGAGAAGCTGCCTGAAAACATTCTGTGGTCCAAGTCTCTAACAGCTTATTTGTTTTTCCTCCTCTGCCTGTGATGGAGCTCAGGGGCGTATGGTGGTGTAGGGTGTGAAGTACTGCAGCCGCAGCAGCACAAAACATCCCTGAGTAGCATTCCTAGTGCTGGATTTTCTCACTTTAACAAAGAAATCTTGGATGATAATGGAAGTTATTTAGTGAATGAGCCTATTTTATGTATTTTTTTTTCTAGCTGTGATGACGCGTATGTACAGCAGAATTCAGAGACGAGCATTTCATTTTTCTTCTCACGCATTTCCTCTGCAGGAGACCGCAGTCAGGTGAGCAGTGCTGACCGCCAAGATTCAGATGGCGATGACTCAGAAGGTCCTGATGATGAGGAGAATGATGACAATGAGGAGGAAGAGGAGGACAGCCAGGCAGAGTCGGGACTCTCTACCAATCCTTCTGTGTCTGCAAGCCCACAGCACATCTCTTCCAAAGAGGCTGGCGTCCCTCCTAGCGCACTCCTAGCCCAGATGTCGATCAGCTCCATCTCCCTCCCTCTGTCCCAGCCTTCAGTTCCCGAATCCCACAGAACATACTCCGAATCTGTCCCCATGATGAGCCCCGTGTTCCTGAGCAAGCATTCGGGGTCCTGCTGCAGTCCAATGCCTTTCCTTAACTCTCCTCCACCTGTTGCTACCACATCAGAGTCCTACACCTCAGACACAGAGTCGGTGCACATGATGAGCCCAGTGTCACCCTGCAGGCAGATGTCCATCGACTACCCAGACTTTGATGTGCCCCCTAGTCCCCCAGTGCAAGGCAAGGGCTCCAAAATAGGCCAGGTGAGACCCTTATTTTCTCACTGTGTCCCCCTCCACCCCTCCCTGTCTGCTTCCCTTCTTTCCTATCCATACCCTTACTTTGACTCCTGCATGCAAGGCACTTCCACAAAACTCCTCTGAATTCTCTGAGCAAAGGTGAATAGTCCTATAGATTTACTGGACTCATCCACATATCTTGTAAACTTAGATTTTGCCACATTAATGTCAAGAAGTAAAGTTCTTTTTTTCCTTTCACAGGACACCTCCACGTCTCCTGCTGTGGCAGCCAGTGAGTCAAGTATACCAGTGGACCGGGGCACACAGACTTCCTCCTTTGGTTCTCAAGTTCCTTCACACTTCCCCCTACAGGGTGTATCTCAAACACCAGGAGCAGAGACCCAGACACACCTGTTCAGTCACCTGCCCCTGCACTCCCAGCAGCCGTCTCGCTCCTCTTACAGTATGGTTCCAGTTGGGGGGATCCAGCTGGTCCCTGCTGGCCTGGCAGCTTATTCTACCTTTGTGCCAATCCAGGCAGGCCCCGTCCAGCTCACCATCCCAGCTTTGAGCGTCATTCATCGAAACACGAGCCCGTTGCCAGCTCCCAACACTCCACCCCAAACAGAGAGCTTGCCAACTCAGCCACTTGTGGTCCAGGAACCAATCAGCAGTGTCGTACCCTGCTTCCCTCTAGGGCAGGTTACTGGCCTGCAGGCTCAGACAATCCAGCCAGTGGGTCTGGAAACACTTAACCTCATGGGCCTGACCAACACAGGCCTGGCATCCACACAGCTGCTGCCCCAGCAAGGCCTCACCCTCAACGCTGCCCTCGGAGTGCAAGTTTTAGCTGCTAACCCCACCTCCCAAAGCAGCACTGGCCCGCAGACACACGTCCCAGGCCTGCAAATAGTAAATATTGCCTTGCCTGCCATCATTCCTTCGCTCAGCCCTCTGTCCACCCTCAGTCCCCTCCCTGGGTCCTCTGAGAGGCAGGGAAGCCCTGAAGCTCTGGGAACACAGCCACCTCAAAATGAACACAGGCTTGGTTCACCACCCGCCCCTTTGAAGGTCAGCAGCTCTCCAGAACTGACATCAGGGAGCAGGGCTAGCCCTGGAGGTAACAGTGGAGCAGAGCTCACACAGACTGTGGCGAGGGATGAACGAGAAAAATCCCCACAGCAGAATCGGTCACCAGCTCCCGAGAGTCAAGCAAGCAGCCCCAAACAGCCTGCAGCTGAAGGAGCTGGTGATCCTGCATCTCTACGACCGCCACCAGTGACCAGCTGGCAGAAGGTAGTTGAAGACTATAACGAGGCCTCCAGTGACGATGAAGACCGACTGGTCATTGCCACCTGAAACCCCCAAGTGGAACACTTCTTCTTCTCCTTTTATAATTCTTGTCACTTTGTAAGACTGAAAACACTTTTCAGGGGTTTGTTTCTCAGCAAATCACCTTTCAAAGCACAGATGCTGACATTCATATTGTACGTGCAATCATATGACAATTATGATGATGATGACCAATCATTTAAAAAAAATTCCCCTCCGCCAATTGTCAGCTCCAGACAGTTTTTTGTTTTTTGTTTTTTTTTGTTTTTTGTACATGTTGTATAGACAATTGTGCCTTTTATGGAGTTTCTTGTTTGGGAATATGTACATAATTCCTTATAAATTCAGTCATTGCTTGTGTTTAATTAAAAAAAATAAATAAATAAGAACCATAACAATGGATGATATCAATTTTATTCTGGAGGAGTCGTCATTCGTAAATTTATGGAATTATAAATGTTGTACTTGTATATGTACATTTCTATGGATTAGCGGGCAATGTTTCTGTGTACAGATGTGGTGTTCAACTATTTATTATAATCCATCTAGTGCCCATTATGATCCATAAGTCCATAGGTATGTGCATTATGGTAGCTTTACATTGCTGTATCAATATTCTTAACTGTATCAGTAAAAAAAACTTTGTTTATAAACCTTTAAACTGTCTTATACTTGATTGATTAAACACTTACTGCATTAAAAAAAAGAGGCTATTCATCCCTCTGAACACCTGCGAACCTCACTCATTTCCAACAGTAAACATCAGTTTACAGGCTGTGCTTTTATGTGCCGGAAATGAGCCAAGAAAACGCACTCCTGTCATTAAATGTAGACTTGGGTTTGCTTCTCCTCTAATAAAAGCTACTTTCGTCACAGCAGGTAGCCCCACATGTTTGATTTGGCAGATTTATTTATTTACCACCTGATCCCACCCCAGAGGAGTTTGGAGCTTTCACATCTTAGGCAAATGTGTAAACCACTACACTGTGGACGTATAGTTAACGAAGCCCCATCAGAAATGCTCCAGTTAGTGAAAAATGCATCCTTAGTAACCCTTTACGTTACCCTCATTTTAGGGGTTAATCAGTTACATGAATTATTATCGGTCTTCTCAGACTTGTAGTCATAACTAGAGCAAGACTGTCACTAGACATTTTTGCGTCAGACTTGTGAATTGGTTACAGGTGGAGTGTTTCGTTCTGACAATAAATAGATCAATTACAATTCCTGGAAATATTTTAACGCTTACGCTTTAAAACAGAATTGGATTTGCAATGATAAGCCAACTTGGTTTTTATAATATGAAGATTTTCACGTTTTTCCACTTCATGTTAAAACTCAGAAATGTTTACCGACCAAACAGGAAAAGATTTGAAAGATGAATTCATGAGCAAATTGTTTGTTACAGCTGCAAATAAAATAACCCACTTGCCAAAAAGGATTTCATTACAAAATGAACACATTATGTGCATGTCATTAATATCCTGTGTCCCTAAGCAATTACATCAAACGGCCATGTAAAGCACACATATTAATATTAATAGTTTAAACCATGAAAATGTGCTCTGCAGAGGCAAAAATGGAGCTTCTTACATTACAATTAGGTGATTATGTTTGTTTTCAGTGTTCAGACTTTAGTTTCTTACCTCTCGCGATGATTATGTTGCACACGTTCAGCACTGATGTTCTGTTTTCTAACCTTTGCATAGACCTGAGCAGAATGAAAATCAGCACGTTCACTGGGCTGTGTTAGATGATGAAAAAATACTGCAATAATCTTGAACCATAGTTCAGTCTTTTTTTTTTCCTTTTCTTTTTTAAATGTGTCACTTACTATAATGGGTGGCGTGCAGTCGTTTAATGATACACATTCCCTAAACATTGCAATATGTTGATTTTAATGAGTAGAATTCGATCTAAACTTCGAATTTATTTTATTTTATACAAACCAAAAAAGTGATGATATGGAGAGCTTAAACATCGCAATCTGGCCTCAGTGAGGGAAACTTCCCTGTCGTCTTAAGAGGCTCCTTGTTGTTCCCCATTCAGAAAGGTGACTCATCCATCCACAGCGAAGACCAATCCTCCCACCCCTCCTCCCTCAGGGCTGGCTGAAACCTGTGGGTGAAGCTATAGCAAAGCAAACAGAGACCCCTAGAGGTCAAGATCTGCTACACTGATGAAGCGAAGAGCCCAAACAGAGCGCAGTTAGAAGAAAACCTGGAATGTTTCGAAAGGCTTAACCAGCACATCAGCACACCATGCACGATTTAAACTTGAGTTGCCAAAATTTTTAATCCAAACCTTACAAATCTGCTTGTGGTGCAGCTCTCCTGCTTCATTTCTTTCCTGGACAAACTTGTTTTCCCAGCCAATGGAAACTCTCAAGGCATCAGAGCACAACAGGATACTTTACCTAAGACTTTTTCACTATGGGCATGCACACACATGCAAACAAGATCAATTTTCCACTGCTGCCCACAGTGAAGTGTGTCTGAAAATGAAGTACCCCTTGGTTTCCACGCACGGTTTATTACAACTGGTGATGGAGGGAAACCATCAGATTAATGAGCTGCTCGGGAGTCTGCTCCAATTTGTCTACTCCTTAGCATTATCATAGGGTCCACTGTTGTTGTGCTTTGGTGCATTACATTATATACTTTCAATAATTATTATCACTCCATTCATTCAGCAGGAGCTTATATTGATTGCAAGGGATGATGCAAGACAACATACAATCACAAAGTACCCCACATGCTACATACGTTAATTTCATATGTGGAATTCGACTACAATTAATCTGGAAATAGGACACTCCATGTGGCCCATGCTTATCAGATGAGACGTTTAATCTCTGGCAAAAATCATGACCAAAGGGCATGATTTTTGCCCTTGGTTATGTAATGTTCGATGTATTGTTTCAGGCAAACAATACTGTGTGAAGAACAGAGAATGACTCACATTAAACTCACTTCTTTTTTTCCCAGCTCATGAACAAGCAGACAAACATTTTTATCTGCAGCAGTGCCTATTATACAGAGAGCGGACGACACAAGTCCCAATACAGTCACAAGCTTGCTTCTTAAGAAAAGGCTGGAATACCTTATTAGAAGCTGTGGATTCACAGTGGACAATACTTTGTACCGTTTCATAGACTTAGATATTGATATGTGTATTGAAGTAAGAAATGAAAAACAAATTGCACTGTGCTGTTGAGGGCTAATCGGTTGCATACTCCATTCAGGCTTGCTTTGACTTTATTTTCCTCTCATGAAACAATACGTGAGAAAGTTTTTCCACTAGAAAATATCACACTACTTTGTTTTTTGTTTTTTTTTACAAGTTTAGTCACCGAGTGGGTGTATTCATGCTTAGAGGTTTATAATGAGTGAGGATGCCACAATGGTTATGTTAATGAAAGCATTTTTTAAAAATAGGTATACTTACACTTTTACACCAAAAATAAATAAATAAAGTATAATTTTTTGGTGTGCTTTCATTTGGGTTTTTTTTTTTTCCAATGTGTAGATCACAGGCCAAATTTAAGACACTACAATTTTAAAGAAAAGTTGATACCATCATCTGAATTCCAATCTTTGTCTTAGTCTGGTTGTGTTTTGTTTTTTTGTTTTTTTAGCATTTATTGGGTAGGTTCAGTAAAGAGCGACTGAACCAACACTCCCTGCTTTAAAGCCTTTGTCCCAGTATGGTTTGCACTGTTGCTGTCTGGGCACTGTTGCTTTTTGCAAATTGTGTCTTTAATGTCTTATGCTCCTGAAGTTTGAAAGACAGGCATTATTTGACTTGACTGCAGTCACAATACAATTCATTTGCTATCATTAGAATGTAAAATTGTACCTGTTATACTTTTACTTGACAGAGTTTTTGCCAGCTGTTGTTTATAAAGCTCCAAAACCATATAGATTCCCTCCATCACCTTAATTAGGTCAAGTTTCTTTCAGAAGGGATGAACCTCTCCAGCATTAATATCTCTGATCCAGCTGAAGGCACATACCTTACATACCTTTCATGATGGTTTCTAATTAGTTTGTACTTTCCTTTAGGTCATGGGTGATCTGCAGTTACTGTTGTCTGCTTCACACAAGAAAACCACTCCTTTTCCCCTTCACAAATTTTGCCTCCTTGTCACCATAAGTTGCAACCATTGATGCCTACAAATGAGATAAAGCTTAAAAAAAATTAATTCACTCTCTCATTAAACAGGGGAATAAGGCAAATTTAAATTCCACTCATCACTTTTTGTGCAGATAATGCACAAAATAGTATATATAGCACTGTATACCAAGACACGTGTATGGGAACCACCGCCTTACTTAATGGAAGTTTTGATAAACAACAATATAATTTAATTGTTGAGTATATTAAACCTGGCTGTTAACACGTTTTTATGATAATCCTTTCAGGAAAGGCTAAAGCATCTTTGTGGACGTTTATTTTTTTATGCAGGAAAAACTGAGTAATTTTCAGAATCTATGTTTCTGCTAAATAGCCTTCAGTCCCCTTTAACACTGCTGTATTAAACATCACCAGTGAATATTGGCAAAAGGAGAAATGCTGTCACTAGACTGCCACCTGCTGTCTAATCAGAGCAGCACTAGATGAGTAAAGCTCAGGTCGCATTTACTCGCCTGGCGTCCCCCCCCCCAACTTGCAACCAAAGCATCTCAAACTCCTCAACTTGGCCTGCACGGCCTCTTATCAGGGACCAACTGCTAACAAACATCATTGTCTGGGTACAAGCCAAAGGACAAAACTGTACAGCGCTGCAGGGGGAGGAGGGGAGGTGGGAAGCACTTGTACTATAAAGTCAAAGGGCTGCACATGTGGGCCCACACTGACAACAGAGACTGCAGACCGACGCTTCTGCGCTCCAGCGCGAATCTCCGAGGACTCTCGCTGAAACGCTCTGAGGGATACACGCTCGTTTTCTCACCTCTGAGGGATTATTCATTTTCTTCAGCACTACTTTACTGCAAACTATGGATATATACGTTTGGATTTCCGTGTTATCAGTGATGTACTCCTGGATTTCCTCCACAGGTAACTTTTGCGAGATTTTTCCAACCACTTATAAACTTAATTTTACGTAAATTCCATAAACACCGAGCAAACCATTCACCATGCTGAGTGAAAGCAAATCAAATCAAAAACACCCCCAGCCTGCAGTTATGCAGATTAGTCTTAACTTCTCTTGACTTTAGTTTAATAGCTTGTAGATTGTGTTTTGATAACTACGCTGTAATTACAGTCCTGTCCGCCCCCGCCGGAGACGCATTCACTGCCTCCACCGTCAACCAGGGGCGTCATGTGCGGACCAAACGCTGTTCCTGCGCATCGTTCCAGGACAAGGAGTGCGTCTACTTCTGCCACCTGGACATCATATGGGTCAACACACCTGAGTAAGTATTCTTTAAGTGCGGTTAGTGGTCTCCAGCAGCGCGTGTAAACATGTCTAAAGAGAAAGAAAATAGC
>VVHJ01034533.1:19371-32696 GCA_015107715.1 Tylochromis polylepis
AGAATTTCCAGAGTCTGGGTGCACAGAGGATGTATCTACTGCCGGCATTGTTATCCGTCTTTAAAATGAATCCAGTATGCTAGGATTGTCAATTAAACACTCGCATTTCGCCGGATTTTATGAGGCACGGATTCAATTACAGGCTGAAAATGCCAAGCCTCGTCACTGCAAGGGTAAATGAAGCGAATAAATTCCTCGGTGGATCTTTTTAAACTTTTGTTTTGGAGAATGTAAACACTAAAACTCACAGGATCTTTTAATTATGCTGTCCAACCTTAATGAGTGCTGATGATGATACAGGGTAGAGCTCAGCTTAGCCCTTCCCCCGTAAACTCCTACGTCAGACCATTCATATAAACCTAACTGCCTTCTCCTCTCCATGTTAGTGGCTCATTCTGTCCATTTTACACTGGAGGAGGCCCGGCGTGTTCTTGACGGTTCTTCGTCATTGGTCGTATGAAAAAGGCTGTAGGGTGGAGACCCAGTCAAAGAGAGGGATATAGAGGACAGAACTTGGCCGCTCCACTTTTTTAGGACGTAAAAGTGGGACAATCTGTTCCTTGGATGATCTCCAATTCTACTTTCCGGGGACCGATACACTGAAAATATATCTATACACATGCACTGTCCTACATAGGGAAAGACTGTGAGAAAAAGAGAGAGAAAGAGAGAGAGAGAGAGAGAGAGAGAGAGAGAGACTGACAAAAAGAAATATGAATATGAGCTGAACTGACTGGCCATAAGGTCTTTCCAGTGTAGTGTGCTGGGGATGTACTTTCTGTGGCCAAAACAAGAGAAAAACTGCCACATGCAAGGATAAGACATTTACAGGAAGATCTTTTTAGAGGTGATGTAGTATAATCTAATAAAATACAGTGGGGATGACACATTTTTGGGCAGAGCAAACATTATTTCTGCAGCCTTTATAACTGGTATTGCCAAAAACGTGACTCTGACTTATTCACCCAAACATGCATGGTGTTTTAGTATTAATAAGTTATTACTACAACCAAATGGCAAGATGTACAAGAATATCATAGAAGAGACAGATATAAATAGGGATGACTGTTAGCCATTAACTTTCTCTGTAAACCTCTCCATCCATCCATCTTTGCCCTCTAGGGGGCTAAGGAGCATATCCATCTCTGTCATCATTATCATGATTAATCAGTTCCTGATTCTTCATTACTACCTTTCATTACTGTCTTTGGACCCACATCCGACCAGAATTATGGAAACACTCTTCTCATAGGCTCTAATCATCAAGCTGCAGTACTGATGTCCCAAGGGCACAGAGACTCACCAACTTCTGAAATCTTCAGCTGTGTTTCTCTTCTGCTCTTACCTTGTATACATGTTAAAAGTTTATGTCTGGAGATCATGATTTAGAGCATTTGTAGGAATGCATGACACTGTAAAAGTGTACTGATCAAATATTCCACAAAGAGCTAGCTGTTAGCATTACATAATATACAGTATGTTTAGATGTTAATAGATAGGTTCACAGTTTTCACGTAGCTGTTGCTCATCATAAGCATGTGAGCACAGTTTACTCTCACTGTCAGACTGAGACACAACAGTTCTGGGCTGTTTAATGTGACTCTCTTTGGATCATGCTAATTTAGCACTGCAGCAGGGCAACTAGCACTCTCCCTTTAGCTTCCTGAAAGAGAAATCATTTAAAAATGTTATTTTCAAATCAGACCGAATGTAAATACACCAACATGTAGGTGGGAATACGTACTGACTAATTTGCCATACATGTTCATCTTTGTAGTTAGATCCAGAGTTTGCCATTTTAAAGTGGTCTCGAGCAACAGTTCTCCAGGCTTTCTGAAGGTCTTTCAAAGTTTGTCTTTGGGCACTGGCTGCCTTTTCACACACTTCCTGTCCTGTCCTTGTACCTGACCATTTCCCAAGGAAGGTTTCTTTGTTTCTTAATACGTCCTCAAAACTGACTTGTGAATCTTTCAAGCATAAAAAAGGCACCTAACTCAAGGCAATAACCAGTGTTGTGTCCACACATAACAGAGAACTTACCAAAGAAACTATGTTAAATTGTATCTTTAGACACTTTGTTACCAGCAGCTTGTTGCAAAACACATCATTTGTGTCACGGTCCTGGGTCGTGTGACCCACTGTTTTGAGTTCCTTTGTATTTGATGTTTCATTGTTTGTTTTGGTTCATTTAGTTATCTTTAGCTCCTAGGTTGCTCAGTTATAGTTCTTAGTTTATTTCGATTCCTTTGTGTCATCACCCCCTGTGTTTAGTCTCCCTTGTTGGTTCGTGTGTCTTACCTGTCATTTTTCATGTCTGCGTCTCGTCATGTTTCCTGTTTATTTTGAAAGTATTGTTTCCATGTTCTATGTGCTTAGTTTACTCTTCCCCTGTGGTGTCATTATGCTCAACTGTGTCAGCTGTTTCCCCATGTGTGTCCACTTCCCTCATTTACCCTCCTGTGTATTTAAGTCTTTTGTCTCTCACTGTTCATTGTCAGGACGTCTGCCTATATTCCCTCATGTTATTCTAGCCATAGTCATAGTTCGAGTCATAGCTAAAGTTATACTTTTGTCTTAGTTGCCGTGTTTAGTTTTTCCTTATCTATGAGGTTCATGTTTTGTGTGGACTTGGTCTCAGTTTTTGGTTATAGTTCTTGTATTAGCCAGAATAAAGGCTCGCCTTTTGTTGAAAACGCAGCTCATCCCTTCAGTGTCTGCTTTTGGGTCCGTTCAACAAAACACACCGGCGTACTGCGCCATGACAATTTTTTCCTATTTCTTTAGTTGAATCTATGAAAAAAGCCAAAAATAATACAGTTTGACAGGGATAAAATAGTATTTTTGTACCAGCAAGGTGATTTCCAGAGAGCTATTAGTTGAAAATGTGACATATCCGGGCACTTGAAAAAAGAAAGAAGAAGTGACAGGCCTAAAAGAAAAAAAGAAAAAGAAAAAACTTTCTTTAGCTGATAAACAACATATGAAAGTCATGTCCTTAAGAAAGAGGAAAAATCCAGCAAAGACCTGACACAGGACCTGAGAGATGCATCTGACCCTTCGTTTGTTCCATCTACTGTTCACTGAAGCCTCATCAGAAATGGTCTCAGTGGAAGGATGGCTGTCAAGAAGCCATTGTTAAGGAAGAGAAACAGGGGTGTGCCAAATTACACAAGAACTGAACTGAAAGCCAGTGGAAACAGGTCTGATGGAGTGATGAATCCAAATTTGAAATTTATAGTTTAAATTATTGTCAGTATGTACAGGGGGCATCAGGAAAAAGCTACAACAGTGAGTGCTTACAGTCATCTGTAAAACACAATGCAGGCTCTGTCATGGTTTAGGACTGTATTTAAGCCAGTGGTGTTGGATCTTCTCTAAATTGATGAAATTATGAATGCAGTACCATCAGGAACAAGTTTGGTTGACCACAGCTTCATGTTTTAACTTGACAATAATCCCAAACTTACTGCCAAAGCAGTAAAAGCACATATTAGTCATGGATTGGCCTCCCCAGAGATCAGAACTCAACATGATTGAAGCCGTGTGGGAACAGAACAAAAGGCAGCCAACATCCAAAAAAGAGCTTTGAATCTCCTTCTGGAGCTATTCCTCAAGACTGCTTCTGAAATGATAAGAAAACTGCCTAAGAGAGTTCAGGCTATGTTGAAGAATAAAGATGATCATACCAAATATTGACTTTCATGCTCATTAGAATTGTAGATACCCTTTTTTTTTTTTTTTTTTTTTTTTTTTTTGCTCTATGTCAATAAATCATTGCACCTATTTTCCATTTTCATGGAAAAATGATGAGGGGTGGCTCAAAGGCATTACTGTGCCTGTGATGCCAAGAAAAGCTTTGGGAAGTTTCTTATAAAAAATCACTACTGTCTAGTTCATTGTTAAGGTTTCTCCTTTTATGAAAATGCATCAAGATGAAAAGAAAAATTTCAACTAAATTAAGTGTCAAATGGGGGGAAAAAATTTATGGCAGCTCGGATATGGATGATGGATCGGCTTCCTCACTGGCTCATCTTATCCCACAGTCCCCCCCAAATTAAATCTAAATTCCTTCCTGAAATTACAAGCAAAATAGGTAACAGTACAAATTATGGACAAAGAAAAAAAAGTCATATTGAAGAACAATTCACATAAGTGGCTGAAATGAGAACTGTGAGTTTTACCCAAAAAGTCTGTTCTGTCAGAGGGGTGAAATTCATTTCCTTATTGCACCACTTTTCTCCCAAGAGGAAGTAAAGTCAAGACGAGATGTGAGATGATGGCCAGCAACAGAGACAGGAGAGCGAAACAGCCGGCAGAAGGAGACTGACTTAGCTATTGTTGTTGCAGGAGTGTAGGAGTTGAGTGACACGATGGAGAAGGCAAAGACGCAAAGATGAGACAAGTTTGACATCCATGACGGCTAAGAAGAGAGTTTTCGGACTTGTGATTAGAGTTTTCACAGTTATATTATTAATCCATTTTACATAATGCTCATCGTTTCCCGTTTTTAGCCTAACGGTACTGTGTGTGTGTGTTTGGCTTTCGCTCTCATGCCTCTTCCAGCCTCTTTTTTTCCTCCCTCCCCATCCCGCCTCCCTTTTCTCTCCCAATCTGATTACTCTGCTTTATGCAAACTGCAGCTCTCTCTGTCTCTCCCCCTTGTGTATTCCCCTTTCGCTTTTACATCCCAATTACAAACATGTAGTTGACTCCTGCCTACTCTCAGCCTGTCCTCCTTCTTCCTTTATCTTGGGTTGTGTTGTTCAATATTTGATGAGACTTTGTTCATAAATCAGCCTCCTCTATTCCCTCATGGTGTATTTGAATGATAGTGTTAATCTTTAAAATCTTGCAAGTGTTAACATGCCGTTCTTTGTCAGCTTTTGATCAGAGACGCTTTCAGCCTAAAATGTGATGCCACATGTAAATCACACATATGACAATGACCAGAGGTGGTCCACATGTTTATGCTCTGAATGATTCGGAGTACTGATAATTCAGTAGGAAAGCTCTTTTGGTTCTTGATAAGCACTGAGCCACTTTCTCCAAAGCTCTTGTTGTTATTGCTTTTGGTGCTTATTTGTTTATCCGATTATTTTCCCTGATTCATCAAAGTAGTTACGTTTTTTTCTCTAAACCCATCCTTCGGTTTTGTCCTCCAATCTTCCCTGGTTTACTTGCTCTGACAGACATTAGATTTGCACTGAAAGGGCCCACCCTGTCACTCTCTGAGAGTCTGTGGGAATTGACCACGGTCACTCCGCTTCCCTCTGCGGTATGCTTTCGCTCAGAAATGCTCAACTAGCAGACTTTCTTTTGGCCTGTGAGATGTGAGTAGAGCAGCTTTAGATCATTTCTCATATATCCACTCAGTCTTTAAAACACTAAAGACACTTTAAAAACGATTGTTTGGAAGCACTCATCAAATGATATCTGTATTGTTCCACAGAATAAAACAATCATACACATGTAGTGCAACGCTGTAGAGTATGGTTATCTTTCACTGTTATATGGAAAAAACTATTTGTGAAAATCATATTTCTGAGCCAATCTCTCTCTATAACTCTCACTCTTTTGGCAGTTTGAAAGGTCTAGGTATACACATTTGTTTTAGACAGTGATTTCCCTAATCCCAAACCCAAACCGAACTTAATCTGTGTTCAGTGGTCACCAACCCAGGGGTTAGGATCCTCATAGGGAGGTGCTTCAAATAAAAATAGTATTTTATGACTTTTTCTGAACTGTGAAATGCCAACCTGTAAAGATAAACATATCAAAATTAGGAATGCATTTTTTTCAAGACAAAACGGTTGTCTTACACCTAGAGACTGTACATAAGAGATGG
Source organism: Tylochromis polylepis (assembly GCA_015107715.1). Taxonomy (NCBI): domain Eukaryota; kingdom Metazoa; phylum Chordata; class Actinopteri; order Cichliformes; family Cichlidae; genus Tylochromis; species Tylochromis polylepis. The sequence continues at coordinate 25,217 of VVHJ01034533.1, forward strand.
TCAGGTGTTCCAGTATATATATTGAGCAGGCTATTTCAGAAGCCTAAATAAGACACAAAACTCTTCGCTGTATGTTTTGCTCTCTGCTTTTCTATCTGCTCTCCACCGTCCTGTGTAAATGACACCTAAAAAGCCCCAAAATTATTTTAAAAAATGGAACTAGCAACCCAGTAGTCTGCACGTCTCTCGCTGACCTTTAGCTTTGACATCATCTCAGCTTTTTGAAACTAGACATCATGATGTGCCAGACTGCGAAATGGAGAGACACTGCATGCTCATACATTTGCAATTTGTCAGTCACAAACATACTTTATTGTTCTTCTGGACACTAAAGGGCGCAAGCATTTACGGAATTAGCTTTATGCACTGTAACTAGAGACTGACAACATAAAGTCATCAGGAAAGTGATTACTGTGGTCATAGTAAAGGGAGCCCAGGGTCATCTTCTCCACAGAATTCCAACCAGGAGTCATTCCCTGCCAACTATTAGAAAGAAAGTAGGTTTAAGGCATATCCCCATTGACTTTACTTTTTAGATTTGGAATCTACATCTACCTTTTATATATATCACCTTAAACAGAGAATAAAACCTTATTTCTTATCCAAAATAGTACATAACACCGGACTCTAACCTTGACCAACCAGCGAACACCCAACACCTTAGGGATTTTTCTTCTGTCACCTGCCCGTGACTGGAAACGTGTGGTTTTTACAAAAAAATGTTCAAAACAATGCAAAAACATAGACATTTCCAACTGTGCAACAATCAGAAATGACAAAGCAGCATCCATTTTAGAGTGTTTTAAAAGTGAGTATGCTCTTCATCAATATTTCTGTTTGGTGTCCGGCTGTTGGCTGGCTTCTTCATCTCTGCATTATTGTTTATGTCCATTGCAGGCCACTGTAAGCTGTGCCAGACACCTGTCGATGTCCTTGGTCCCCAATAGAGGTTGATAAGTTAAAAGTCCTAGATCACTTAATGCCCCGTTAACCCTCATCAGCACGTTTTCTACATAATTTATTAATAACCGACTGAATTATCTGCACGCTGGTAATCTGTGATTGGTTGATGTTAGATCTGTGTCCTGTTTTGAGTTGTGCTCCATCTGTAAATCTGTGCATTCTGATTCCCATAATGCCAGACTCAGCTCATAAGATATTCAGAGCACCACTCTGCAAATGAAACAGTGGGAGATTCCCCGCATCACTCACCATCATTAAGGCGGCTGTTGGCAATGGTTCAGATCTGCATGATGGCAAAGCCCTGTAGCCAGACTTCACCACAGAAAAACCAGGACAAAACATACGGAGGCACCAGTATGCCAAATCTGAAGCATGAAGAAGCAATGGAACAAGCTTAAAGCAAAAATCCACCCTAAGATACATTTGTTAAAACAGCTGTTGGTGAGCAAAGACAAAGGTACTCTTCATAGACTTTATGTCTGCATTCATGAAGGAAGAAGGTCTTTCATTCTCCCTGAGGTTTGTTCCTGTTGAAATTCAGCTTCTCCTTCCAGGTGCCAACAAGAGCTTTCTTAAGAAAGAATACAAGTCTCCAAGTTTTCTTTACCGTACTATGTAAAGTGGTGAGGTGTAATGTCATATGTACAGTACACAAATAACTGAACTGAAAGCTCACTAGACCAGAAAACCCTTCAGCCACAATGCTTCCTTTATTTTAATGAAGGAGCATGACGATTTCTTTCAGCTGGAAAAGTAAATATAATTTTAGCATTTTCTTAAAACTAAGTCAACAACTGCAAATCCAGTCAGTACACTCAGATGTGGCTTTCCAGAAGCTGCTGATTCACTGAGTTATTTACAAACCTTTGCTGTGTAAAACCCCAAACCCCCTTCAATCTGGTGTAGGCAGCTATTAAGAGCAAACAACCCAATTCCTGCAACAAGCCCTCACGGTCTGATAATGGCCTGATCAGCAAAGCTTAAAAGCTGTCCATTGAGAATATGTTGGATGTTGTGCAGATTCATGCTTATTAAAAAACACAATTTTTTAATCTGGAGTATACTGCCAGCCATGCTATCCTTCATATCCTGTTGGTGAACCACGCAGACATGCTGGAGGTCAACACGTTTGCATCCAAGGGTGTCAAATCCTGCACTAAGGGTTATGATTAGGACCGAAAAGTTAAGAAAATGATGTTTACCCCTTGATGTAGCACAGACACCAAGGGGCTCTTTATAAGCATCCAGATAAGACACCTGTCACCCTGTTGCCTAAACCTGTTACTTCGTGGCACAGGATACCTTGTGTGAAATGTGGAAATGCCACCAGCTTTGTCAAAACAGCTGCATTTGACACCTTGGGAATGAAAACAGGTTGTCAAGGATGAGGGATAGGGCAAGGTCAACAAGTTAAATTGTATTTAACAGTAACAGAGTGCAAGGGTGGAATTTTCCTTTAAGAATCTCACATTTAGCTGTTAGCCCTGGGCTGTGCCTCAAACATAGGTCTCCTCCATTGTCACAAAATACCAATGATCTTGACCTCATGTGATGCTAGATCGCATCTCCAACTCACTCCCTCCTGCAGAGAATCTGTGATGCAAATTCACAGAGTTTATATTTAGCCTGTCTTTCATAAGTCTGCTATTCCCAGATGCATTCCCAGTGGCTAAATGGAAAATGTGGACCAGCTCTGTGCTATTTCACACATGTGGACTTATTAGCATTGCCAGTGGCTAGATTTTCTATTACTGCACGTGTCTTTTATGTACTTGAATTACTCATATTCCAGCATTACTAAGTTCACTCTCTCAATCAAAGCAAAAAGAGTCAAATGACCGATATTTATTCCCTTTTCTGCCTTTTTTTCCTACAGCATGTTTCTAAGGATGAAGCCAGTCTCATGGGATAGCCATGTTTTGTCTCCATGACAGCTAGATCACTCAGCCCTCTCTGCAGTGACCTCTGCACAGCAAAGGATGCTGGGAAATAATGAGCACTTTTATCCCAGTCAGGATGACAAAGATGGGGAGGATGAGGAGGAGGAAGAGGAGCAGGGAAGAGAAAACAGAAAAGAAGAAGGTGAACGTGACATGGAGAATGGACGACTAGAGTATCTGGAGGAAAAGGAGATGACAGGAGGTCGACAATCCTGGGAAGGGAAAGGCGGTGAGGTGGTGAAACCAGCAGCCATTGTGGTCGGAAGACAGAGAGTAGATCGGCCGCTGAGGCCGGGCAATCTGGGCAACCGGGGGGTCCCTTACATGCCCAATATAGCCCCGCTACATCATCAGGTTGCCAATAAGCAGCAGTATTTCATGGCAGCAAAGAAACGAGCCCTCATGGAGCGCAGCATGACCACAGTTGCTCCACTGGAGGACACTTACTTGACCATGATGGTGTTCCGCATTGGAATCCCCGACATCAAACAAACAGTAGGTGCATCAAAGACACTGCTTGTAGCGTGTGTGTGAAATTCATGAAAGGCAGAGGCCAGCAAAGTCCCTGGAGCTTCTTGACTGATCATTTAAAAGTGAATAAAGTAACTGAAGTTTTTGAAGAAAAAAACCCTGTCAAACCCAGTCCAAATCAAACAGTTTAAAAGTTTAGTTATCCCTGTCAAAAAAAAAAGAAAAAGAAAGAAGTCTCCCTCACACTGCAGTGGAGGTCTTTCCAAATGAGGAAGTAGTTCAAGCCAAGTCTCCCTGGTATTACTGCCTCAGAGACAGAGAGCTTTAATGTGACAAACAGAATTTCAAAAATAATATCTTAGGCTATTTAAACCATTAAGGCAGGTATACATTTAGTTAATGTTGCTGTTTCTTATTCTGATGTATGATCAACTGCAGACAAAAAGCTCCAAAAACCTCATTTTTATATTTGTGACTATTAAAAAAAAGAAGAGGACAACAGCCATTTAATGAGAGCTGGACATTGGGCTTTGGTCACCACCTTCCCTATTACCCCCCCTAAAAATCAGAAGCTTTTCAGTTTTCTCCCTGTCTTTTGATTCGCTTCCCTCCCTCCCTGCTTCTCTTCTAAAATCCATGTTTTCCATTCGGGAGTTAAAACACGTCAAATAATTCTGGTGCATCGCTGACTCTACGTCTGTTTCAAATTATTCACAGAAAAGACCACATGGGTGACTTGATGCATACAATTTTTTTATATAAGTCAAACAGTGTGCACAACTGAACAAGTACATCTCTAATTTCAAGGCTTTTCCATTCCAGTTATCCCACGGGCTCAGGGATGAGTCCCAAAGGGAAATAGGAACTCACACAGAGCTCAGCTTGTGCTGAGCACCCTGCAAGGGAAAACATATTCAGTCAACAACACCATGCAAGCATCTGCCTTGGGTCAGGTGGTCATAATTAGTTTCCAAAACTGAAGTTAGTCTCATTTCACACTTTGAAGCAGCTCTCAGCCTTACAGTGGCAGCAGGCGAGAATTGGCCAGCCCACACGCACCATATCCAGGTGAGAATGGGTGCCCCACTGTAACCCCTCCCCCCATCCTCCTTTCTCCATTTTCAACTCCCTGAACATGCCGACTGTTCTACATGTCAGCTAATCTGCCCTCAATACAACAGTAATTGCTAATTATTTAATAGGTTTTTAATGAGTTTTGGGAGAGCTGAGGAAGTGAGTGACTGTGGAAGGGAAGAAATATGTGGAAGGCGTCTCTGTTCTCAGGTTTCCATCAGCCACAGGCAGCGTACTGAGATCCACACATCACTGACAAACACTCGGCACTGCAAACGTGGAAGCTGAAATATTATTGAACAGAATTAAAAAGGGATAAAGAGAGGGGCTGAATATTAGGAGATACTTAGACAGACTGAAGAAAGGGGGGAAAAATGATGAAAAGAGAGGAAAATATGTGCTGTAATAGCACACACTGAAGCTCTAAATAATAAAAACTGCCAGAAACATCTCAGGAAAACTGCATCAAAGAAGAAACGATGAGGAGAGAAGCAGCACCGTTATATACAGTATACATTACATTAGACCTCACTCAGAGGGATTAGCCACTCAATCTCTCTTGTACACACACACACACACACACACACACACACACAAGAAAAACCACTACACTGCACAAGTGCACTCCCATAAGAGGGCACACACACAGACACAGTTTATAGCTCACTTATATGCGTGCACATACACACAGTCATGCTCATCCCTATCATGTGGTTAACTTCCCAGGGACCACCAAGACATTGCTACGGCAACGGGTGCCTGCCTCCACTAATGAACTGGTTGCCATGCCAATAGAGTTTGCTACACTATGAAATAGTGCAACCGAGTGCGGGCTCGAGGGGGGCAGAAGGGACATGGAAGTGTGCTGAGCTGTGCAGTTTTACTCACAGCCCTCTGAAATGGAACAATAGTATGGATACATACATCTCTCACACCTCTCAGCTCTCCTGCTGTTCAAGCTTCCAATCAGCTCGCTCTCCTCCGGGTCCATGAAAGATGTCTTTCCTGTGGAAGTGCACAAAAATGGAAGAATATGAGGAAATGGACAGTGCAACAATCACAGTGAAATCTTGTTAGGACATCCATACACACATATAATACATCCGAGGTGTTTTGTTATTGTAGCCTTTGGGTTTATCCACAAAGTTTGCTCTTCCTCTCCTGGCTAATGGATTAAATTGGACAAGGAGGAAATAGCAAAACATTTATCCATGCATATGATTTTTACTTCTTTATTAGCAGAGAAAATAAAAAATATGGTGTAAAAAATGAAAGTGAAATAGATCCAAATAACCTGATAGCACAGACTAAAAGAACAGAATGAGTCATCTTATAATTCATGAGTGTGGCAGGTGATTCATTAAAAGTAATGCATTCATATTTTGCACATGTCACACTCTCATACATTCATCTTGCACAAACTCCTTTTAGCCTTCAGAACTGCCTTAATTCTTCCTGGCCCAGATTCAACAAAGTGGTTAAAACATTCATAAGAGATCTTGGTCCATATTGATATGACAGCGTCACACAGCTGCTGCAGATTTGTCAGCTTCACACCCATGACTTTTGAGGCAATTTGAATACAGTGAGTGAACTCAAGGTGATGTTGAAGATATGTGTTATCCTGCTGGAAACAGCCATCAGAGAATAGGTAGACTGTGGTCATAAAAGGACCGCAGACAGGCTGCGGTGTTTAAATAATGTTTGGTTGTTACTAAGGGGGCCAAAGTGTTCTGAGAAAATATTCTCCACACCATTAACTTAACAGTTAATACAAGGCAGGACTGATTGGGACTCATTAAACAAGGAAATGCTTTTCCAATCTTCTAGTGTCCAGTTTAGGTGAGTCTGTGCCAGTTTCTGCTTCTAAGTTTGATGTGTTGTACATTCAGAGATGCTCTCCTGCATATCTTGGCTGTGATGAGCAGTGACTGGAGATGAAACTTATGTGTAAGTTCAATAAGGAAGATCAGCTTCTACTCTGTTCTTTACATCAGTATCACTTTCCCACGCTCGCAATCTCAATACTTACACCATTACACTAGTCCAGTCATCTTTTTATTTGCCTTCTTTGCCACCGGTCTGTGTGGTTTAAATCTCGGTGCTCTGACATTCTCCCTTTCAGACTCATTCGTGCAACCCACCTCGTCTCCATCTCCACCTCACTCTCAGTCTTCATCTTCATCACCACCAACATCTAGACTCCGGGGTTCCTGTCCTGAATCCTATCACCACTGGGATTCTGTTCTGCCATGATGGGTCATCTGAGTCTAATCGCCAGATTAATTTCTCTATCTCAAGAAATCATGTTCAGTTCTTGCAAATGATCTCTCCTCACTGAATTACTGTTGCTTTCCTGTCAGCTCGAAGCAGGTCTTACCACAACCTCTGGTGTTAACAAGGCATTTTCAAGCAGAGAACTGGCCAACTCACTCACAGGATATTTTCTCTTGCTAACATCAGTCTCTGTAAACCTCAGAGATGCGTGCGGGGGAAAACCCCACTAGATGAGTAGTTTTAAAAATACTCAGACCAGCACGTCTGACACCAACAACTTTATCACGTTCAAAGTCACATAAATAACCTTTCCTCTCCACTCTGATATTTGACCTTCAGCAGGTCGTCTTAGCCATCTCTACACGCATAATACACTGAGTTAAGTACATATGGGTCATTTATCTAAATTTCTTAAATAAAAAAAAGGGCCTTACTACTCTGACTTTATTTAGTAAATTACAGAAAACACTGCAGCAATATAATGCAGTTAGCAATCCACAACTGAAAATACGTCCTTATTTACCTGTCAAGCCATCTAAGGTACAGATAGCTAACTGGGCTCGTCAACATCTGATGTGAAACACTAGGTTGTTCTTGGTGCTCAAAGCACTGAAAATATCCATAAAAAATATAAAATGTTTTGACAGAGGTACACTACAACAGCTGTAAAACCTGTATATTTTTAACCACTGTTTCTACCTCAGTACAGGTGTATTATCGCCCTCTAACCCCGCCCCTGCCCTGTCCATTGTCTG
>VVHJ01034533.1:33808-45628 GCA_015107715.1 Tylochromis polylepis
GGGGCCGGGTCCCCCCCCCCCCCCCCCCCACACACACACACACACACACACAGCGGAATGCATAGAGCTTAGAGCATAGAGTTTTGGACACTAAAGTAGAAATAGAGTCAGTTAGAGTCATGGTAAGGGAAGTGATATTAAAGGAAATAGAAACAAACAAAATGTATTTAAGGCATCAGTTAAAAAAGCATTTGTTCCTTTATGTACATCTACATTTATCAGCATATTTTGCAGGAAGATTGTTCCTAAAGTCTTAGTGGCCCAAACACAGTTGATATGTGAATTTCAGCTGTCCTTTTTGCATCTGTCTCTCCATGAATGTAACTGAGATTTTTTGGGGGGCAATTCTACTTGCAGCTAGTGTCACTCTTCTTCGTGAATTGCAGACACTTTCCTGTTGGTTTTGATACAAATCTAAACATTGGAAATGTCTCATACCTCCGTGAATCTCTGCTGTCTGAATCACGTCTGTGCTTCTGTAAATCTGACCAGTATTCAGCAATCTAGAGAAGATTCAGGATCCTGTTAGTTCTTGTTGTTTTAATTGTTTAGTTGTTTTACTTTGACTTTTAGGCCTGACTGCTTTTGTATTGTGGCTGCTAAACCCATCTTTGTTGCGTCTCCTTTCTTGATTTCTGGGGCGTAGTGCGAGGTGCAGCTCAGCTCTCAGCTGCTAGACAGAATCTTCTTACTTTGAAGCTCCTCAGCTGTTAATTGATTTGCTGTCATAATATCACACTGATGTGAGGACTACACACCCAGTCAGGTGGTTTCCAAGTAAAAAAAAGCAAAACCAGCCAAACACAGCACGCTCATTAGTCTCATCTGTTCAAGAAAAAAATTTTAGGCTGATGTTTTTCCCCTCCTGATCTTTATTCCTGCCAAAATAGAGACATTAAGAATACGACGCATTAACGCTCTGCTGCCTCAACACAAGAACATCAGTGGAAAACAATCGAAGAAATATAAAAAAAGGAGCAGTTTGCAGTGTGTTCAGACCCTTTTATTGTGTGATAAACCAGTCTTAGAATAATGCAGTGGGGCATATAATCAGTGTAATGAGGGACTAATGCGCAGTCTGTCAGTTCCTGAGATGTAAATCACCTTATATGATAAATTAATCTTGTCAGTGTGATTTAAAGAAAATTGCATTAATATTATTATTATTTTAAATGTCATTAATCAAACCTTAACCAATGCATTATGAAAAAAAGCCACCATTAATCATTAATCTCACTTAATTGAGCCGTTCCCTAGATCCTTTCTAAAGCTGTGCGCGCAAACCGCTCATTTGCATCACTGTGCTTGCACTTAAATTATCATAATTGAAATATCAAATCCAACTTATTTAACCATTTTTAGCCTTTTCCCAAAATGTAAAAACAAATCTGACTCAAATATTTTAAAGAAGCCAATTATGGAGTCATTCTAGCGACTCTGAGTGGGAGAACAGATCTCTGGAAACAGCAAGAGTTCAGCAACATCTGACAAGAATAATGGTGCTTTCTCTGAACTACAGTTTCACAGCACAAATTGTAATAATTTTGTTATATCCTCCAATGTAGGCTGTCACCAAGAAACTGAACAGTGAAGTACAATTATCCTCATTTTCATGTGTGTTATGTTTTCTGGTCTTCAGTTTAGGTACAAAACCAGAGTCTATAAACAGACCAATCTGGATGAAAAGGCTCTCGCTAAACTCAGCACAAAGGTATTTCTTTTCCTTGTGTTTTTTGAACATTGCTGTTTTGTGCTTAATTACATTCAGCAACATCTTTCCCTACACTCAGGCCAGTCTGAAGAAATTTCTGGATTACATTCAGACCGGAGCAGTAGACAAAATGGTAAAAGTGCTCGATAAAGGTCTTGATCCGAATTTTCAAGACCCAGACACCGGAGGTGAGTTTCTAACAAGACAGTTTTACCTTTATTCTTTTGCCAGTAATATTTAGTAATATCAAGCACATGCGAGGGTGAACTTTCATTCTCACCTTCTCTGTGGGTCAGAAACCCCGCTCACTGTGGCCATGCAGTCTGGCCTGTCAGTGGAGGGCATCAGGGTCCTGGTTCAGGGCGGCGCTCACTTGGACTTCAGAAGCAGAGACGGCATGACGGCCCTGCACAAAGCTGTTAGGGCTCACAATCATGCTGGGCTGCTGGTAAGGGCTAAAAAAGTTAAAGTCACATGCATGCAGAGTACAAACACACTCAAGTAGAGCGGGTGTTGTGGACAAAATGAATTAAAATGGAATAATGATTCTAATTAAAGGATAAAAGCAAAGTAGCATAAATACCCCATGGAAAAGGCCGTTCCCTTTGAAGATAATTACTGAACTCAACAGAGGTGGGTCATATGATAATAAGTTCTAAGTGGTTTTCACTAGGCTTTATGTTTCTCGTGTTCTTACTGGTTAGCGTACACTTGTGAGCACTGTTCCTTTTCTTTGAATAAACTAGTGTCTACGAGGATTTTCCCCTTTTGTAGTTCTGAGAATTGCCTCAGCTGCAGGTTTAGTCACACACCAAATGTTTTGTAATGTGTGTAATTGTGATAAGATTTCTTTCTCTTCTCCTTTTTTAAAATTATTATTATATAGACAACACCACCTCCACCATACACACACACACACATACATATACACCCCACCCCCACTCATCACATTAACTTTGTACCACATGTACTTGTGGTACATGTGATGTGCTTATATAAGAAACCAAACTATTTGTAACATTTCATATTCCTGTTGCATTCTTTTAGTATTTGATTTAATAATTGCTGTGGATAAAGTAAACTACTCTCCACATTCACACACGCTTGATTAAAATAATCCTTGTTCTTTGCCCTCCGTGTGTCGACTTGCCAGGCTCTCTTGTCCCTCGGAGCATTTCCAGACTACAAAGACCGCTGTGGCCTGACCCCGCTGTACCACACTGTGCTGACAGGGGGTGACACTTCCTGCTGTGAGACCTTGCTCTATTACAGGGCAAAGCTGGGCACAAGGGATGAGAACGGCTGGGACGAATCCCATCAGGTAAGCTTAGATTTATAATCAGCTACAAATGCAAGTCAATCAATCTGTGTGCCTCTTTGCTGATTCCCACAATTCATAGTTTTCACTCATTTTTTTTTAATGTAAATCATTGTCTGGTTTCTGTCCCCTTCATGTTTACTTAAGCAATGCACCAACATTTCCCTTTATTATCTATGTGACTGATGTTATCTACCATCACCTTCAGTGTCTCTCAGCGTTTTCTCACACCTCTCTCCTCCCTGCCTTCCTCACTCGTCTCTCCATTCTCTCTCCTTCCTCCCCTCCTTCTCTCTCTCCATAGCACAGGGATGAAGAGGAGTTTGGAATGGAAGAAATACATAAGGTACCCTTCATCCCACCATCCCTTCATCCCTAACAGAGAGCCATGCTGTGACTATTATGTAAATAAACCAAAAGGGAATGAGGTGACCACACTGTTTCCTTGAACCTGTTCACGTATTGCTCATCTTGAGATGAGTCCAGTGCAGAAAGAGCATTGTATCTTAGCTCTTTCTCTTGGCGTAGATATGTGTGCATTGCCTACATTATGTCTCTGTGACATTCTGGGAAATTTGTGTTTGCACTGCGAGCCGGTTGTCATGGTATTTTATTTTGGTTTTGCCGTGCTCTGTGTTTTCTTTACTTTGTACGTATCTTGTGATATTTTAATCCCTGCAGAAAAATATGAGGGAACCTCTCAGGCTGCTGAAGGCTCATTTCTGTTGTTTTAATGGCATTTGTTCCCTTTCTTTTTCACTGTGGTGCATTGTAATTTGCGCTCACCTCTTTTTTTCTGTTAGAGTACTGTATGACATAAGATTTCCCCTTCCTTTTTTTGTATCTCTTTTTTTCAATGCCTTTCATTTTCTTCCCGATTCTCTTGCACCATCCTCTCCTTATCCCATTTGAAACCATCCTCTAGTTCAACTTGTGTCCTTCTATACTTTATAATACTGTGGCTATTTCTATTATACTCTTGACATTAAAAGGCTTGCCAGAATGGTTTTGCACAGCACTTGGAGCATCTGCTGTTTTATGGGGCAGACACCACTTCTCAAAATGCCTCAGGGAACACTGCGCTTCACATTTCTGCCCTGTACAACAAGGCAAGTATGGCAAGAAGATCCCTTATTAAACTATTATTACCATAATGTTTACTGTTATTTCTTCTACAGATGTTAACCGATTCCTTTTCCTCTCTGAATCATCAGGAAAGCTGCATCCGTGTTCTTCTGTACAGGGGGGCGAATAAGGAGGCAAAGAACAAGCATGGTCAGACCCCGTTTCAGGTAAATGTTTTTAAAAAAAATAATCCAGAGTTTTGAGGAACATGTTTTGCTTCTTTTTTATTATCATGTCTGCAGAGTGAAATTGCATTTGCAGAGTAGCTTTGACCTGCTGGAACAAATAATATTTCAGTTTGTCTTCGTTGTTTGCAGCTAGCTGTTATGTCTGGTCATTTTGAACTCGGGGAAATCATCAAAAACCACAAAGACTCTGATATAGGTAAGCTTCCCTAGCAATTGTTTCTTCTGCAGGGACTTTCAAGCGTCACTTCCCAACACCTGTCTGCCTTGCTCTTTCCCAAATATATAATCTCCTTCCCCTAACAATGTACCTGTTTTCTCCCTCCCTTTCATCCCGTCACCTCACACCTTACATATTCACCTGGCATCTGTACCGTAACACCAAACCTCTGCATCATGTCATGTCTTTAGTGCTGTTTTTGGAGTCACCAAAGTTTGTTCCAAAGCGAAAAGAAAGTTCCCACACACTGCCCCTCCCTTCGCTTCATTCCCACCCCCTACTGCGTGCCAATAGCGATAACACCATGACCCAGTCTGACCCTCTGGCCCTGGCCAACAAGGCTGCAACCAATCCTAACCCAGGACAGGTACTGTCAAGCGGATGTCCATGTTTTGATCTTTTGTAATAGTAGCTATGTTTGCCTGATGCTGCACTCACTTTCTGAGATTTTTTCATCATTTGAAAGGATCAGTACTGAGGTTCTCTGTGGGGGCTTGATGTGTTTTTTGCAGGGCCATCGCAGGGCCTCAGTGGGCATGAGAAGCTCCAGCAGCCCCAGAACTCGTACCCGTTCGCCATCCAGAGGGAGAGGAGGCCAAAGTGACACAGAGGAGAGGCACAGGCAGCCACGAGGCAGACAGGGGTAAAGAAGCCTGCTGGGATCTTAATCTGACTAGGTCCTTTCAGGCCATCCAACAGTAGGAAGTCAGTCAATTCCAATTATCATTAGCTGCATGCAAAGAAATTACTATTTATGTCTCAGATGCATACCGTTTACTATTTTCAATTGCAAGAAGGTCACATTTGTGTATATGTGGTATAAATGGGCATTTTTGTGTAAACAAAAGAAATTTAGGATATATTTACATTGCCTTAAAAAAGAAGGTTTAAAAATGTAAGCTCAGCAGCTTTATAAACAAAATATTACTCTGGACACTTGTGGCTCATCAAAGATTTACATAGGCACACAAATTCTTTACGTTAGTAACTATATAAGAAGCTAACAATCTCATGATGTTAATGTGTGCATATCTACTATGGTCTATATTTACCTCCACTAAGGAGGTTATGGCTTTGGTAGCATTTGCGTGCGTGTCATTTTTTCTGTCTGTAAACACGATAACGCAAAAAGTTTTGAAAGAATTATGATAAAACTTTGTAGGGGTGTACAGTGGGGTCATGTTAACAATTCATTATAATTTGGCTTACATCCACCAAAGTCTTCAAGGTAAAAATAAAAAATACTGACAAAAAGCCTTAAAACTTAAAAACTGTCATTCTAATATAATGTGCGTATTGTCAACATACTAATAAAGATTTAAAATGTCATGTTACATTTGACCTCTGACCTCTCCTTCAAGGTCAGTAGATTAATCTGAATATCAAAGTGATAATAATGCTATATAGAGCTATTATATATTATGTTTCCTACTTCTATTGTTTGTATTGACAACATAGACAAATAGTGATTCTAAATATCACTTTACTTCAAACTTCTGAGCTCTTCATCAAGGTCAAATAAAGTCAAACTTTCATAAAATGCTTTTTATCTTTAAAGCTGCTTCAAATTCTACTGCCTTTGTTTGTACTAACAATATTTAGGAAATTATACTGTTATATGGGGATTCTAAATATCTGTCTAATATCTAAATATTAAAGTCTACATCCAAATTTTATGTCACATTTGACCTCTGATCTCACGTTTACACTTCACATTCTTTCAAGTTGACCTCAAAATGTGTCATATCTATAGAGAAGCTATTGTCAAGAGAAAGGCAATGCGCTCCCAAGTTAGTTAGAAATATTTCTACCATGACCTGAATCATTGAGACCCTACACAGACATACAGTAGTATAATATTATATGATAAGCTCAAGTTATTCATGTCCAGTTATTTACAAATCAGTAGTTATCATCCATTACATTACCTACTCCTGCAAATGTTTGTGTAATCAAAGTCTCCTTCTGATTTCTATTGCACTAAAAACAACATAAACTGTGTTTAAAAAACAAAATGAATAGATACAAAATACAATACTAGTCCCTTAAAAGTGAATACAGCCCAGAGAGTGAGCTGTCTTGGCGGAAGTTTGCACTCTTGGAGTGATTCTTGTTTGATTTGTGTGTTAGAACTAAAAATAAGTGCAGCTGCATCCCATTAGAACTGAATTTATTTTGCTGGTAACTCACCAGTACTGACCAATAGCATTAAACTGGTGTGATAATGAGCCCTGCCAGACTGGTGACCTTTCCACAGTGTATCTTGCCTCTTGCCCTATGGGAGCTGGGATAGGCTCCAGCCACAAACCTGAATTGGATAAGTGGAAGAAAATGGATGGATGGATGCATGGATGATGTGCTTAATCATTCACTTCTCTTTGGCCTCATCATAAGAATGTTGATCTGGTCCAAAGCAGTGAATCAACCACTGGACAAAAATGAAAGAATAAATCCTTGGTGATAAAATTTTTTTTTTATGGTATTTGATACCTTGATGCCTTAAATTTTGAAATATAGTGACAGAGCTTTATGATTTAAGTTAAATGTTAGACAACCTGTGTTTAATATTATTAGTTTTGTGCAAAATGAAGGCAAGGAGCTGTTTTGTTGACTGAAATTGTCAGAACTTTCTACAGTATGCACCTGTCATGCTAAATACTAGACGCTGTTGTGTAAATACACCAGCACAGAATAAAATCTTACTGTTGGTATGACAGATTAGCATGACTCAGCCGTCTCTGATGTGGCCTGACAGGCTGTATGTTGTCTCATTTGTTTTTCCACAGTGTGCCACTCAGCCTTATCTCTTGGTTTTCTAATACACTCTCTGCACTTCTCCCTCTGCAGTGCGACCTCGGCGGGCGGCGGCGGGGGTCAGATGAAGCGCATGTACAGCGCAGTTCCAGGACGCGTGTATGTAGCCACTCGTGCCCACTCTGCCAGTGGAGACCGAGAGCTCTCACTGAACAAGGGGGACAAAGTCAAAGGTGAGAAAAGCCCAGAATTTTCACATGCTGAACAATTTATGCTCTGCTGACAGAAGCTAAGTAGTGGAATAGTGTCATGTTATTGCTTAACGGGTTAATATTTGAGTCCCAGATATATTACATTAATATATTACAAATATTATATATTACTGGTATTTATATTAAATACAAATATTTCTAGTCATACTGTTGTGATACAGTTTAGTTCAGTTCAGCTGTTTAGAAGAAATCTAGATATGAGGAAAGAGGTTTGCCGAAAAAAGTGAAATGAGAAGGATCAGAAAACCAATTCATCACGACAATACATGTTCCCAGCTACTGTCAGTGGACTGTAAGATATTATGATTTTTTAAAAAAACAATAACTAAAGGTAAACAAGAGCATATGTAAGGATGAATTTACTGCACAGTTCTATAAATATTTCTCTGTCCTTTTGTCTGTTTCAGTGTTAAGTGTAGGAGAAGGTGGATACTGGGAGGGAACAGTGAAAGGACGCACTGGCTGGTTTCCTTCTGACTGTGTGCAAGAGGTAGCGGCTCCCAGCAAAGACAATCGACCAGGTAAGATAAGCACCAAATTGAGTGTTCTGGGGACTGATTTTACAGCTAATGTACAGCTAATGCTGTGCCTGATGGGAGAAGACAATTAGTCATTCATGTTGAGTATGTCGAAAGGTGGGTTAACAACACACACACACGTATATATATATAGATATAGATAGATAGATAGATAGATAGATAGATAGATAGATAGATAGATAGATAGATAGATAGATAGATAGATAGATAGATAGATAGATAGATAGATAGATAGATAGATAGATATGGATTAGTGAAGGGACAGGCTGGAAAATGGATTGCACATTTCCTGAGGCTGGAATTATCTTTTAAACTGTTGCAGCACCCAGCACATGTCACTCAGGTTCAGTAGTTGGTACTTTCGGTAACAAGCAGTGCTACATGCATGTGCAGCAGAGTTATTCACTTGTCTTCTATTTTCACAGCTGCTCACACAAGAAGCAAACCATATGGGGCACAAGACAAGAGCCAAAGAGACAAAAACAGGGTGTAAATGCATTTGACTGCTGATGACACAACACTTCAGCACAAAGACAGAGAAGGTGTCGTGACGGTATCTGAATGTTTGAATTGGACATATGTTTTGCCTGCATGTGCCCTCCTTGCAGAGACGCGCAGCGAGAAAGCCAAGAGGAAGCTCTTCCGTAACGTCACCGTCGGAGCCTACGATGGCACTGATGGACCCAGGTAAAAAAAAAAAAATGCTGCTGTGACTTTCATACTCTGTGCCAAAAGGGTAGTAGTCAATAAGCAAGATGGGGTGGAAAGTGCTGTAATCCATCAGGAAATCAAGCCTTAAAATCAAATTGTGGTGTTTAAACTGGATTACACTACACTTTTATTCTTGGATGCTACTAGAGTAGCTTTGCTTGAGTCAAAGCTCAAAATAATCCATATTTATCCTATTCTGGGTCTTGTTCCAGCTCCTCAGTTCATCCATTATCTGAAACAAGCTTCTTTAAGGCCTTCTTGAACCTTCTATCCTTGAGCCAACTTTCTTCTGATTTGCTGCAAAAGAAAGTGGGTGGGTGACACTTTTGAGCTCAGAGCCAGAGCTGTGTGCCTGAGATGACCATATTGGGGTTTTCTGATCTCAGTGATATAATCTAGATCCAAGAGTAGAGAAAAAATGTCTAAAACAGAGGAGTCTAGCAGTCTGAAGAGCAGTCTGAAGTCAGAGCTTTTGGCTCATAAGGATCACTTGCATATATGGTACATGGAAAGAGCTACCTGCAGATTACACCTACAGGAGTTGCTTAGCCATGGAAACCCATGCTACAAAGCTCCAAGGGTAGACTGATGTGCTGATGTTAATGCAAGAGAAGGTTTGGAACTCTGCAGTTATAATGCAGTTATAGCGTATGCGTGTCAGCACTCAGCGACCTCGGTCTACAACTTTACTTTGCTGTGGTTCTGAAATGCACACTCAAATTCAGCGGACTGCGTGGCTTGATGTGGCAACACGAATGAAACCACCTGAGTTCAAAGATTAATAGGTGTGGCCTGATGCTTTTGTCCATATTTTGCATGCTGACCTTATTTTTAGATCTTGGGTCATTCTTAATGTGAGCATCAGTCATTGTAAGAGTTTATATATGACAGAAAATAACAAAATGCATGATACGTCCACTTTAAACTCTAAAGTGCTGTAAATTTCAGGTTCATAATGTTTTTTCTGAGCTGTCCCCAACCTCCCACAAAGTGCACGCTGGTTTTAGGAAACAGAAAAAAAAATTAATTAAATAATATTAATCTAATCCTGATTGGCTACAGCCTCCGACGTGGCTCTAGTTGTGGATTGCCACTTCAGTGTGGGCAGCAAGCAAACTGTTGCAAGGCAAGACTGCCAGGATGGGCTAGGTGATTGAAACAGTCATCACAGTGTTGTTTTATAGTTAAAGGGAGGTTCTTATGCATGAAGCATGTGTGCACACTTGTTTCCCCTGCTGTGCTTTCATGTCTTCCTGCGTGCTGTGTGTGTGTGTATGTGTGTCTGTGTGTGTCAGTTTTCAGCAGTTTTCTGCCGATCCTGAACAGCACTTGTTCTCTATTGTGCTATGTGAACGCATCAACGCTTAAAAAGAACAAAGAGCAGCCGTGTCATTTTTGAGCTCTGCCCTTTTTTAACTCCACCACACAAATGCGTTTGTCTCTTTGATTCTTCCATCCACATACTCTTGTTGCTCACATTCACTGAGAGCAATAACCCTGTAATAAAGGAAGAGTTTCTCCTGAAGCAGCGAGCCCATCCCTTGGCATCGAATGTTGTGTGTTGTGAAGCTGTGTATGTTTGCTTAGAGTTGGTGTGCATG
The DNA here is from genome assembly GCA_015107715.1 of Tylochromis polylepis. Lineage (NCBI taxonomy): Eukaryota > Metazoa > Chordata > Actinopteri > Cichliformes > Cichlidae > Tylochromis > Tylochromis polylepis. The sequence goes on from VVHJ01034533.1 coordinate 44,245, forward strand.
TGAATGTGAAAATGCCTACGTCTTTGAGTGTACATACATCATTCTGCTGATGAGTCATGAGGAGGCTGAAGCACCAAGTGCTGGTTAGATCCCTGGGCTACAGCGAGAAGGACTCACTAGTCCCCGTCTCTGGGTTTTATAGCTGCTAACGCATTACAGCTGACATTGCCCTTGTGCTGAGCAGATTTCAGTGTCATTCAAAAAAAAGGAGGCATTCGCTTTAATTCAGATGCGCTTGTGTTCCAAATGGAAATAGCAACCACTGGGGTTACATTACCTATGCTAAGTTGGTTAAGCCTAATTGCAGAGCTGTGGTGAAGTGGTGCTCAATTAAGAGCAAGGTGATCCGGAGCATGTTCTGTCACTGCAGCTGAGCATTTGGGAGAATGTCAATTACTATTTCAGAGAGAGATGGAGAGAGGAAGAGTGTTTGTTAGCCTGTGTGGTGATGACAGCTCGGTTTTAGAGGAGAGGAGGGAGTGAGAGCAAAGTTGGCAAATGTGTGCAAGATCAAATCCAGGGTGGGAATCAGCTGTTAGCATATCTGTGATTTACCAGTTAGTGGATGTGAAAATGCAAGCGCTGTCTCTCCCCAGTGTTGCCTCACATTTGTACCCATCCCCCGCATCCCCTCCCCGCAAACCCAGCTCTCCGTCTCCCCCTATTTAAAAACCAAACCCTCTTTTTGCCATCCACCAACACGCAGACACACACACACACACACACACACACACACAGAAAATACATCCTCTCCCTGTTGTGATAGTCACTGGTACTCTCTTCCTCTCTCCCCATCTTTCTTACACATTGTCTTTCTCTTGTCTGAAGTGCACAGAGTGCAGATCATCGCACTCTCTCTCCCTTCTCATCCCCCACCTCTCTCGCTCTCTCGCTCCTCGACTCTCGCGGCTCTCTCCGGCTGAGCTCTCGCTGGAAGACCGGGAGGAGGAGGAGGGAGGAGGAGGTGGTGGAGAGCACACGAGAGAGGAGGGGGGGGACATGGCAATGGGGGGTTGCGGAGAGAGAGATTTCTCTCTCTCCCTCTCTTCTTCGTGGCCGTCACTGGGCCCCAGAAACAGGAGCGTGTGGTTCATTTACAGGTAGCGGCTGTTTCCTCATTCATTGGCTGGCTATGGATGTGAGGAGAGGACAATGGAGAGAGGGGAGAGGTAGATGATGCTATTGAGAGGCCGTGCCTTTTCAAAGACAGACTAATAAGCTGTGTATTCTGTGTGTGTGCGTCTTTGAGTGTGCGTGTGCGAATATGTGCGTGTGCGTCTTAAATCTGTATTGTTCCTATGCATGTGTATATCTGTGGTACAGAAGTGGCTATTGAATGAAGACTATGCAGCATGTTTATTTCTGTGTCTTCCTCCCGTGCGTT
>VVHJ01034536.1:0-16722 GCA_015107715.1 Tylochromis polylepis
CTTTCCAGAAGGCAGCAGGATGAAGAGTGTGTGTGAGGGGTGTGTGGGGTCCTCCACAATGCTGGTGGCTTTGCGGATGCAGCGGGTGACATAAGTGTCTGTGATGGAGGGAAGAGAGGCTCCAATGATCTTCTCAGCTGCTCTCACTATCCGTTGTAGGGTACTGCGGTCCGATACGGTGCAGTTACCATACCAGACAGTGATGCAGCTGCTCAGGACGCTCTCGATAGTCCCTCTGTAGAACTGCACTGGTGTGTCAGGATGTACTGGTCATATGGAAATAATCCAAGAAAGGAGATGGCTGCAGTGACCCATCTATACAATACAGGGAATTAAAAAAAAATAATAATAATAATTATTGTGAAAGAGAATGGATAAACTTGAAAACTACACAGAGCATGGCTGAAAACTGCCTCAACAAACCGTTTATTCTGTGTTCTGCAAAGGACGCGTTCAGCAGCTTCTTTCTTTGCATCTTTTGTCGCTTCGTCTCAGTATGTAAAGCGGAGCAAGCATTTGTTGAATATAATAAAAAACCCCACACAAACAGATGCACGCATACTCATCCTTTCACGCTTTCCTTGCTTTTGTGTCGTCGCATTACAATGCCACATTGAATATGGTGAGAACATCTTTCTTGAAACTAATAAAGCCGTCAAACTGTATTGTTCAGCGTAAAAATAAATGCCTGATAGGAGCCAAAACATGACACATCCTTGTAGGTTTTCAGCTCTGGGGGAAGGCCGTTTTGCTCTCTCCACAGCCGGTGAAAGGAATAATTTGGTACCTAAATGCTAATGTGGCGCTAACAAATGCCTAAAGAAAGAATTGATAGCGGCACTAACGCAGCACAAACACGAGACGATGCACGTAGGAGGACTCCTGCGTGTTGACATCAGTCAGGATGTTTACCGTCACACAGACAAATGCCTCGCTGAAGCAAATGTAACACTTAATTTCACAATAAAAGGCTTTAATCGAAAGTAAACAACCTGGCAAATGACATTAAGTTGAAACAAACCTCGAGATCAGAGAGCATGAGATTTCCTAATTAACAGGGCTAATTGGAATTAAACCAAGGCGTCACAAATAATGAAGCGTCGGGAGAGGAGACTACGCTTTATTAAACAGGGCTGGGTTTGACTCTGGAAAAACAAAGCTGCAAATGTTGCTCGTGCTTGAAGTTTTATGCCCAGCTACTGTTAAAATGATCCCTTCAGTTTGAGGATGAAGGGATTTATTCAGTGGCTTTTTGCTTTGCTAGGAGAGAAGCGCGGGTTGTTCTTTATCACGCTGCGTATGTGCTGTGTGGGTTTCACTCGAGGAGGAGACAGACAACAGGCGACATGTTGTAACTGGCCAACGCGGTGACATATAGCATTTCGGGGAAACCTGCAAGTCCTTCAGGTTTTTGTTGAGTTTGTAAACACTGTCAGGTTTTCTCGGTTTCTCATAGCGGCCGCTTTGTCATCAGTCCTCCTACACACGCTTTCAAAGGGGGTTTAAAACCGTAAATACAAAAGCTAATGGGCATTTTGCAGATCGGCTTGGGCGCCTACCTGTGGACGGCGATTTCTTTTTAATCAGAAGGAGTTCCAGGAATTAGTAACAGTAGATCACAGAAAATTCACCGCACGTGAGAGAGAGAGTGCAAGAGAAGAAAACGCTTCAGTTTTTGGCGTTTTCCAGCGTTTAGATGTCGCTTAAAGTCACGTGCTGCGGACGTGTCGACAGGCTGCAGAGCTGAAAAAATGTTTTTTATGTATAAATCGTTATTGTTGTCAAATCCAAACCCTGTCTGTACAGACTGATGCTTTTTGGGTTTTTTTTTTTTAAAATAATATGTAAGAAGAATCAAAGAAAAATAATCAGATGTACTTTTATTTTTAAATGAACCTGCCAAACAGAAAAATCTGCTGATGAACAGTGGAACGAATTTACCCTTTTTTCTTTTCTTTTTTTTTAAACTTTTCTAAGATTATTTTTTTGTACGTTTCTCTAATGAATTTTGCATTCATTTGCAACTGGAAATTAAGCTCGCCCTGTGCTCTTTCTCTCGCTTTGAGCGGTGTATGCATTATATAGCAGAGAAATGCAGCTGTAGTAGTGACGGTGGCGGTGTGGGCTGCGTGGGGTGGCGCCGGGCCCTGGGCCTCATTAGTCCTATCAGTGGACGGCCTTGTTAGCCCTAACAAGTAGCCAGCTGACAGCTCCATTCAGCCGCCGCTCCCCCCCACAAGAGAAGTGACAGCTTTAACTATGGCGGAGAGTGCCGCCGATTTACGAGCCGCGCCCGCGCTCTCTTAACCAGATTAGTTCTTTTTACATTAACCGAGGAAAAGTAGGGCAGATGTCTGTATGACTGGTTGTAAATTTGATAATGACCGCCATGTTAATCCCCCCCCTCCCCACCATCCCAGCACAGCCTCGTCCAGCTTCACGACCTGGCTGGTAACAGGATTACCGAAGAGGGGACCCTCGTGTGTGTGTGTGTGTGTGTGTGTTCCTTTAACCAGTAAAAAGGAAGCTAATTGTTGTTGGTGGTGACTGGTCGGAGGAGTAAAATGAAAAGTGGTGTAATGTGGAGAATCATGAGAAAATCACCGTGAGACACACACATGCACAAATTCATTTTAGATCTTTCCAAATTTGTCAGAGACCGATTCTGATTTGTTTGGTAATGAGAGGAGGAAAAAAAAGATCCCGTAACAGCAAATGTAGACGTGTTAATTGAAACGATGACGCAGATTTATTTCATTCTTGCGTTTTGGCATTGAGGACATTTTAAAATGCACTTACAGTATGACCAGTCCAGGCTGGGGAATACACACAAGCGGACAGCTTGTTACTTGGAGATAAATGTGTACGTTTTATACACTTTACATATTTTTAAATATAAATTCTGTATTTTAATCTATTTATTTTGTGTTTTTGTAGTCTCAGTGTTGTCTTGCGATTTCTCAAGCAAACAAAGAAAACTGAACAAAACAAGCCGCTTGTTGGACGCTTTAATATCCTTCCAGATTTAATGTCATTTATGAGCATGTGAAGAGTCTGACGCTGGATTAGCTCTTGTTTTTCTTGCTCCCTTAAATCTCATTCTGCACTGAAATCCACTTTGCACACAGCTTTATATCCTCAGCAACAAAAGTATTTTCCATCAAGTGTTTTCCACTGTTGCTGAGCTTGATGTTGTTTTCTGGGATGGTCCGGCACCCCCACGAGTTGGGCGGTCTCCCCTTTTCCTCTCCATTAGCTGATCGGTGTTGTTGTGTTTGGGTGGCCGGGGCTGGTACCTGCACCCGCTGTCCCTCCCTCTCCTCTCCTTCCCTCCCTCCTTCTCCGCCTGATACGATCTGAACTGATGTCCTGCCGGTGCCTTTTTTCCCAGTACCCCTCAGACCGGTCGGCGCGGTGGCGGCGTCGCCGTGTGCCGAGCCTTTTCTTCATCACCTATTAAAATCAAAGCCCCGTCGTTTGGCGAGGACCGCTGGGATCTTGGCTTTAATTAAATTACATTATTGTTAACGTCAGCTTTGCCGAGGCCAGCTCTGTCGCCTGCACTTTGCCCTCCTCCTCAGCTCACCTCCTGACAGACATATAGGAGTTGGGGGGGGGGGTTAAGGGATACATGAAGTAATATATTCGAAAGCTCTCCTCCCATCGATTTGAATTTTTAAAAAGATGAAAGCAGGGAGTCATGTTATGCAGGGAATATGTTCACAGTGAATATTCAATTAGCCCGATCGTATTTTGTATACATAAATGTAACGTTGTGACAGTGCCGGCTAATATGTAGTGAAGGGCCCTCGCATGCAGCTTCATGCGATGAGATCCATTCTAAACAGTTTGCGTCGCGTTTGATAGCAGACGTACGCTATGAATAAACATGTAAACACGTGCCTCTGAGCCTCAGATGGTATTGCTCACAGTGACGGTACAGTACGGCAGTCTTTAACTTAATTCTTGTTTTCAGACTCGTTTAATCCTCGCTCTTTTCTGTCTGCGGTAATGCTGTTTTTCTTATATCGCCTTTACCGTGAGCTTATAGGCTAGTCCTTCTCATCCTGTAATGGAATTACGCTTTTTACCAGCAGAATCAAAATCACTGCCGACTTGATCTTTAGTAATGTATGTATTTTGTTTTTAATGTTTCACTGAGAAAGTACGCCGAGTGGCCGGCTGAATGTCTCGCCCTGTGAGCCTCTTTCTTCCATTGTGAATAGAGGGGTGCAGCGAAGTGTCACTAATGTGGCTCTATTCATTTGCTCGCAGGCTTGAAATGTGTCTTCGTGATGATAAACACCCCGACAACCTCCTCCTTTCTCCTCTGTCCCTCTCTTTACTGCTGCTGTTGCTCCTCGAAATCTTGTAGATAATACAACTCCTACAGGTTAGCCACTTTGACACCAACGCTGGATACTTGTAACAATAAATATGAAACTCGATCCGAGTCTCCTTCAGATCAGCAAACCGTTTGAATGGTCGCTCGGCCATAAGAAAACCTCAGCTTGTACAAAGAGAATTCTTAAATTGGAAAGGAAAAAAATTTGTGCCAAGGAGTAATGTGCAGTTTCTTCCAGAAACACTCAGCTTTACGAACAGACCACTGCACGGTGACAAATACCGCACACGCCCTCCCAGTTTATGTATTTAGGGTGCAAAGCTTCCCAAAATAAATGACTAATTTGTAACAATAAGGTCATTTAAATATTACATTCCTGAAAAGCATCACACCTCTGGATATTTTCACCTCAAAGAAAGTTTGATCGGTTTTAGCTTGCTGTTTTAGAATTAGACATAAGAAAGCCTTTTTTTTACAGTACCGGCCCCTGTTTGCGCGTGTCCACTTTCAGGCATCGCAGGGTGACAAAAAAACATAGCCGGGGAATTTAATACGCGTCACATGTGGCGAACATCCCAAAAACTGTAACGAATTATTAGAAAACGATATAATGCTGGAACAGTCGATCGAGTGCTCTTGGCTAATAATGCTAACGTGACGTTATAATACAAAAATTCAAATTGTAAAGACATTGAACTTTATTTGTGACAGTTGTGTTGCAATATTAGCAAATACTTATGTCACTGATCTTACGTATGAGTTAACGTCTGTTACGTTTAGCCTAACAAGTTCACACAGTTAGCAGCAATGGTAAATCTCATGTTTTGCAGCTGTTTTTAGTCTGACCGAAGAGTGCAGCAGTTATAGTATCGGCGATGGAGGAGAATAAAACCGTGCTGGCTGCTTATTACATAGAAACAGCAGCGTCGGTGTTTGTGTAATTACTGTGACTGCCTTAAGGGGGCGACGAGGATTCTGCTCGGCAGGCTTATAACGTATCTATTAAACCGACTAGGAATGGTTAAATTGAATAAAAGCGAAATGGGACGCATACTGCACAGAATCGGTCATAAACGCATTATTGTTAATTACAGATTTATTAAAAATATCTCTTTTAAATTTTATTGTGTTAATATTTTTTTCATATCAAGATTCCCCACACGTTGCTAATTGTATCTCACAGGGACGGCCGTTTAAGTGAATTAACGGTGCCCCCCCCCCCGGTCACCGGCCGTGGAAGGGTCACTTCGCAACCAATTACCGGCTCCACCTCGTTAACTCTTTCAGTGCCGGGCTTCTGTCGTTTCTTTAACGTCCTTCCTAATTAAGCTAATGAACTTAAGCAGCAGCTCTTTCATCATAAACTGTGGGCTCAACTGCTGTTTAAAGATGTTTTAATTTGAATCCAGTTTGACCTTTTAATTAATTTTTTTTCTGCGACCTTAGATGAGAAGAAAAGCAGCTTAAAACCCGATTTAATTATTCACAGAGCGGAGTATTCTTTTATTTTTTTTTTTATATGGGTTTTATATATTAAAGAAGTGAAGGTGTATTAAAAATATTTCTGATAAGAAACTCTAAACCTAAAAAAATACTTTCATCTCTCCGCTGTATGCCCAGTGATTTAAACAGATGTCTTCTGTAAGATACTGCAAAACGCCTTTTTTTTTTTCTTTCCTTCCAGTGGTTAAATTCTTCATCCAACTGGAGCCTGAATATTCCATGAATAAATTACAGCATTTCATAATTGATTGAGAGAAAAGATGCAGATGTGACAATAGATGGCAGAGCAGCACAGTAGCTAATTGAAAACACTCTTGAAGGGCTTCCAGATGTAGTTGTAATTTTTTGGGGGGTTCTTTCTCACCTCTGGAAATATCCTTAGTACAGTTTTTGTTTTTTTTCTGCAGTCAGAAACTGAATCGAGGTTTCATCTTTATAAGACCAGTTCACCCGTTTCTCTCTCTGCCCACACCATCGTAGCCGTTTTGGGAAGCACACCCCTTTTTTACTACATATTTTATCAATATGTCATTTATTATTATAATAGATTTATCTCATGTTAATGATGATAGTTTGTAAAACAGCTTATTAACCTTAATGACAGTGTGATCTTTTACAATTGATCGGTTGTCTCAACTTCAATTACACTGAGTAATGATGATACAGATTTAATTAATGCTTAAGTGCTCTAATGGCTTCCTTTAATGCCTGTACAACAGCTCACAAGTGCATCTTTTAGTGGGTTTTTTTTATTATTTTCTTGACATTTATTTATATCGGTGTTAGCCGGAGGCACAATAGCAGATGTTTACTGTGGGGCACACGAGAAATGCGTAGTTCAGTACGTCTAAAAGTACGGAGAAAGATCATTTTTAGGTGCAGTACTGCACGGAGAAAAAAAAAAGAAAAAAGAGAAAAGCACGTGGAAAAAAAATGCAAGAAAATGGAATAAAACACAAACAAAAATGAGGTACACTAAACCACAACATACTGCGATGATAAACATTCACGGGATAAAATCTTTAATTCATCTTGAAGCTGTGTTTGGTGACGAGCTCCCAACAAGATAAAGCCTCCATAGAAGTGTAGAAATAAAAACACAAAAAGAATCTGTGTTCCTGAGTCGTCCCTTTGCTTCTCTGTGGTCCGTCTGTCTATGTATCTGTGTCTCAGAGTGAATGCCTCGAAAGCGGCGTTCAATCCCACTGTTGGGGAGCACAGATGCACATTCAGTCCTGTGTTCTCTGCAGTCTTAATAGTGTTAACCCGTCAGCTGTCCCCACACTGAGGACACAAGCGTCTCCAGTGTTTTCGCCACTAAGCCGGATTTTCACTCTTTCTCGCTGAGCAATTAGCCAACACAACTTCCACTTTTCATCTCTTCAGCAGAAAACCATCATCCGCCTTATTTTTTTTATTTTTATTTTTTACTTTCCGTGCTTCCAATAGCGGCTGTTTAGAAATTGCACGAGGTAAAATTTTAAAATTGGGTTAAAAAAAAAAAAAAAATTCTGTAAACACTCTGAGCTAGTAAAAAGACAACAGTATTTAGGCAAGGAGCGTTTTAGTAGTTAAACATGCTGAGGAATTTCAACCTTATAGCGCTTGATCACCATTTTTTAGACCCTCATAAATTGAAATATGCTTGGCCCAAAGGAAACTAAGAAAGCTCATGGCTTTTAAAGTCGTGTGTCTTCAGGCCACTTGCAGCTCTTATAAAGGAGGCTGGGTACCAAAATGTTCAAAGTATCGATGTATTAGCCTAGCGTTCAGTTAAATATTGTCATATTTCAATCGTACATTTCGTCAGTTTTAGACTTTTTTTTTTTACATAGGCTTAAGTTTGCATATTTTCCTGTCTCAAAGCGGGCCTTCAGGGGAATGACGAAGCACGTAAGCGTGATTGGTTCAAATGTGGTTAAGCCACTAAGGGTGCATTACCTTGCTTAACAAAAGTCCCTGTGCAGAAGACGGGGTGCGTGCAGGATGGGCGCCGTAAGCCTCGAAAGATCAAGACAATCTGACTGGGATGCTTGCAGTTTGTACTAAACCTGCTAGTTTATGTAAGTTAGTTTACATCAACTTATTTTCTTATTAAACAAAAGCAGTAATGAAACCCGTGCAGTTACCAATATTTAGATCATATTGAGATCATTTCTCATTATTTCTGTTTGCACAAAACTTACATGGTTCTCCTGATTGACATAGGCTTGAAATTCCCTTCAGTATTTTTTTTAAGGTGAGCAAACTCTGGGCAGAGGTCTTTGTGCTAACGCCGTCTAAGCTGCACTCGTAGTGTCACACCTTGGGTCGTTTGGGTTTCGGCTGCGTTCATATTTCTCAAACCGAGGTCTGAAAAATTGTCATCCCACCCAGAGCATTCTAGTTCTTTATCAGCACTGCTGTGGAGACATAGCATGTGATCCTTAGCCCTGAAGTTAAATGTGTGTTTTCTGCAGCACAGGATGAGCATCCTTGTGTACACTTTGCTTTGCCATCTGGTTTGCATGACAAAAACTTTCTCTCATTTCTCTTATTGCACGCTGTGAACTTCCAGCCACTCTTCTTCCTCCCCCTTTTTTTCCCAGTCTGCCTTACTCTTTCTCCCTCCCACTCCACATCTTTCCCTTCCTTCTCCCTCGCCGCCTTTGTCTGCCACCTTCGCGTCTGACTTTGCCCTCCTCTTCGTCTTTCACACTCCCTTCCCGTCTCCATCCTTCTCTGTCCGCTCACATCGGGACGAGGGGCGCTGGGTGCCTCTGACAGTGCTCCTAATTAAGACGTAAAATTGTGGGCAGCAGGTTTCTGAAGGTTACACTGTCTATACTGCGGGAAGTGATAAAGAATGGAGTCACTGATGACATGTGACGTTTTCACCGGGGATGATGCAAACCGCTGCTAATGAAGCCAGAGCTATTGAGGAGGAAGCGATGGGGACAGGGGGTCTCTGTATCTGTGTGTGTGTGTGTGTGTGTAGGGGGGATATTAGCATGTGTGTGTTGATGTGCAGTGGCCTCTGGGATTTCAGGGGCAGTATATTTGAGCCAATTAGACAGGTCAAGTACGCGAATTGCTGCCCCGCACTTAGACTCATGCAGTGTATGATGGTCGTGCTGTCTTCTGCGAATATAAGATCATTTCTATGGCTGGGTGATGAGGGATGCTGTCATTTACTGACTGTTAATTATCTGTATTCAGACTTGTCATCCAAACAAATTTGTAAAAAGTTATAAAGAAACAGTTTTCGGAGTGTGTGTGTGTGTGTGTGTGTGTGTGTGTGTGTGTGTGTGTGTGTGTGTGTGTGTGTGTGTGTGTGAGAGAGTGTGTGTGAGGACTTTCATCAGCATCTTTGCACGTGTTCTAAAGGATTTGGGAGTTTAACCGCTCTGTCTGACAATGTCTCATTCATTTAGAGTAATTGGAAACATTTAGTCTCACTGCGTCTTTGATGCAGCAAGGACAGCCCGACTTGATAATCTAAGTTTCTGCGCGAGAACGTCATGATGCCTGCCGCAACATCTGTGTTCGCCCATTCTCCTGCATATCAAGCGATAAACTATAAGAAGTGTCCCGCATCTGCAGTTCATGCCATTCGTTTGCATCTCCTGAAGAATTATTTCTGTATAAGGGCAAAATCTGGGTTCATGGTCTGACCAGTATTGCCATTAGACAAAATATTAGCAAGGCTCTATCAAAACTGTGCCCGAGTCAAAACTCGAATGCTTGAATTTTAAGCTTTTTTTGGGTCCTTAAATCTGCTTAATACTGCTGAGATGGTGACCTAATCAGGAAATAAGTTTGATCTGACGGTTGTTCAGATATTTTTTGAGAGATTAAATGGTGGGAGTTAAATCGTGGTGGGGAAAACTGAAGCAACCAGTCTTCAAGTGAAATTATGTTATCATTAATTTATTCTTCAGGAGTACAGGTCAGGTGTTTTTCTCCACACTGGCTTACATAAAGCAAGCAAAGGCCACACATCAAAACGTGGTCGCGAGGTGCTGCCTGTTAGTTTTGGGGGTTTGTTCTGTTGAATGAGATGGTCCACAGTCGTGAAACGTGGCCAAAAAAAAAAAACTTGGGCGCATCATCTGTAATGCATGGAGTACTTTGAGAGTTGTATAGAGAGATGGACCCGTTTCCGTTTTCACGCGTCGCCCTGGTTAAATGCTTAAAAATGCTCTCTTGATTTTTACCTCGTGTCTAAATCACCAAATTTATAAACTTCGCAGAAAATCCCAAAGTTTCTATCCTGACATTTAGTTTTTTGTAATAGCTCTAAAAAGCACTTCTCTTCTTCTTTCTTTCTAAACTAACTATATCTGTTGGACTCGTGCAACTTGTGACCTAAAATTAAAAATTAAAGGTGTTTCGTATACCTGTGTGTGTTTTATATTTAGAATATTTTAGTATTTTTCTTTCAAAAACATACTTTTTTTTATATTAAAAAACAGTGAAACAAAGAAAATAAATGAGTAAATAAATTGCTAAAAAAAACAAACAAACAAAACTTAGATAATCTTGAAAAAAGACCTGGCCAAGGATGCTATGCTGACTTTCTTTTCTTGAGTTATCCACACTAGGTGCTACAAATACATTTCACTTAAAAAGAAAAAAAAAAGTATTGAGCTTCTATTTCTAGAAGCCCTAATTAAAGAGGTTCGCTTCTTGACTTCTGAGAATCATACATCGTACTGGCACCAGTATGGAGAAATGTTGAAACGACAGCATATTACACTAATTAAGATTTAAACTGCCCTTCAGTGTTCAGCCATCCATTTTCCGGCATCAGTGGAGTCATGTGTAGACGTAAGAAAAACTGAAATAAAGCAAGTGCCGGAAGAATATTTTACATCTTCTGGCAAAAAGTGCCCAGACAGACACACCTGTGGTCATTTTATATTCAAATTTGGTTTATTTATTGAGGATGCAGTGCCTAAGAAGAAATTGCTCAGTCCATTTATTTCAAACAGAACAGCTTAGACGTGGTCTTTGAAATAAAGATGAGATGACGCTATAGCCAAGCACATTTCCATCCAGATACTACGTCAGTGTCAGATCCCTCCGCCGCTGTATGGAGGGTCTGCTGGCACACCGTCAAGGCCGTAGCATCTGCAGCGAATGCATGAAACCTGTACGCCGTGAAATATAAAAACTGAAGCACGAGTCGAGCTTCATCGTCCCAACAGCTACGCGCAAGTGAAACTGAACTGAAAAGTGAATGCATAAAACATGACAGCTGGCGTTTTCCTTCAAACGAAATAATCTTGACACGCTGTGTTGAAAAGCGCATAATAAAAGACCACAGAATGAGGCGCCGCTGATTAGCATGCGTGTCGCCCTAACAGTACAGCTTGACTCCCCGAAAAACTTGGATACGTGCAGCGACATGCTCTCGGCCAGTTAGCGTAACATCATATGTGGGTCCTCCTGGTGAAATATCCTCTTGAGACTTGCAGTATGCACATAGTAATGAGCTGCATGGCCACCAAACTCGCCATTAGGAAAACGGCGGCGATATTAGCCTTTTTAATGCCACGCAATGGAGAGCAGACCCGCTCGCTGTTGAATAATTACACTTAAGACTGAGTGTGTTTGAGATCGGGCTTCAGGCAACTGCGAATGTCTGTAGTCTCCAGCATATGCAAATAAATTACCATAATGCAGATCGTGCTCAGATTTTTGCTCATGGCAGCAGCAGAAGTTGAAACGAGTGTTGACCAACTGCCTGGAAACCCGATTAATTAAACAGTGCAATCAGAGTTACTGCAGAGATTTGAATCATGAAAAGAGCAGTGACAGAAACTTGATTTTCACATGTGGAGCTTCACAGTTGGAGATTTCGAGTCTCCGACTCGGATTCTTAGCTAATATTGTTCTGATGGATGTTTCGGTATCGATCTTTTTCAACAAGCATCTGTTTTTCTTTCAGTGAATCACCTCAGTCTGTAAACTAAACTAGTGATTAAAGCAAAAAAAAAAAAAGGTTTTATTATTTATCAACTAATTGTTTCTGCAATGAAAGGAGTCAATCATGGCTGCTGAAGTAAAACAAGGAGGAAGAATGACACGACTACACATTTGCTGACATGCCTGACGCTATCATTTGTCTGACCCTAGCAGCCGTGTGACAAAACTATTTTCTGTCAGGGGCAAGGCACTCAATTTGGTGATATTGTTATTGGCACTACGAAACTGAGACAATATCTCAGCGTTAAATAAACATCCTGGCTGAAGCTTCGTCACCTTGGGCACTACACTGCTGGAAAATGTGGTTTAACGCCTCCATTTCTTCCTCTCCTGATCAATAAGCAATAATGAATTTACAGTGATCAGTAAATGTATTTAAGAGTCAACTATTTACATTTCAGCTGTTGAATGGAACAAAACGTAATATCTCAAAATCATACGAACATCAGTCATTTTGAAAGGGTCCCAGTCCCATTATCTGCTGATGTAAGAAGTGCTGGCAGAAATTTGACAGGAGAATCTGATTCAGCTCGTAACTCCTAAACAATGCCCTCGAACTCAGACCTGGAAAAAGTCATTCATGCACTTTTTTAAAAATCTACTGCATCCCTCCATAAATTACTGTCTGTGTTATATGTTTGTGTCTGACTTTAGCATTCTTCTTTTGCTCTGTCTGACCTCTTTGTAAACTCCGTGTTAAAGACGCTGTGAATTTCTTGTACAGTATAAGATTTACGTGTTTTAAACAAATACTATGTGCAGTGCTTGCTTGGTTGTGACGGTTAATAGAAACGTGCAGTTGGACTGCTGGATGTCAGTGTACATGCAGTACGGTTTTCTCCCCGCCGCCTCTAAGCTGCTAAATCTCAAACACGACCGCGGTGCCGCGACTCGACAATCCTCACGAGTTCATTGGCGTGAGCATCTGAGCCCAATGTGAACTCTTGCCCAAATGTGACACGCTGGCTCTGGCCATATGCAGGCTTTTCACCCCTCCTCTCTGTGCTCATACTGGTGTTGTGAGTACACGAGTCACGACTGTTGGCTGTGGCAACACTCTGACTCACATAACCCCTCATAAAAGATCGGGCCAAGCTCTCAGCCCAGGCCAAGCCAGGCCGTTTCTGCATAAGACTGTAATTGATTTGATGGACTCGTGCGCCGTTCACACCCCTTCCCCAAACAAACAGTCCGCCCAAGATTTGTCTCCATTGAGACAAAGAGGCAGTGCCCGCCCTCCTCTTGCGAAGAAACACTCTGCGACCGCCGGAGAAGGCAGCGCCGGTCTGCCAAACTTGCTAATTTCACTCCTGTGCCTCAGGGAGGTTTTAGTGTGCTGTGCAAGGATTCATCATGTAGCAAATCAAGGCTCACGCCCATTGTTATACCAACTCCCAGGTCATCCAGAGTTGACACAGGTTCACAGGCAATTTCCTGCCAGCATGGCCAAGACTGTTCACGTAGGACAGCTGTGAGGACGGTAGTTGCCTTCGAGAGTTTTTTTTTTAAACAATCTAGGTTTGTTTAGGTGTAACACACTCCCAAGACATCCGCCAAGTATGTGGCACCTCGTGTCTTTTTTTTTTTAAAAAGAAACTCCCCATGACTTTGCACTTTGCATTACTCAGCATAGTTTTGTCTCAAAGCACGAGGAGTAAATTTCTAAAGAACTACTGGGCAACATAAAAGTGTGCCTCTTTCACCAAGTGTGTTTGAGCAAGCAGGAATTAAATGAGATCAAATCGTCAATAGCAAAAGTAAAAATTACTTTACTGAAACACTTGATTGAACATGTTATTGTCTAGATGTACAGAGCTTGAAACATCACACCTGATTTACCTGTCCTTATGCACATTCACAGAAAGCCACACGAAAGGACGATTTATGCATGTGTTCGCATGTATAAGATTTGTTGATCTGCTGCTCGTGATTTTAGAGCGTAAGCTCTGGAAACACGATAAAGGTCGAGGGCCTGTTCTCACTCCAAAGGCAGTGAGGTGACTCAGTCGCAGTCAGGCTGAAGTTACGAAGGCGCCGTATTCCTGAGAAGATGGCAGGCCTGTGTGTCCGGACTGTTACCCTGCTGAGCAGAGGATGATGAATAAAATAGACTTACTGGTGATGAAAGAGAGGAAGTGGGGTTATTTTAATCGAAAAGAGTCGATTTTATTCCATTTTTTCCTCTTTAAAGTCTTTGGTAAAAGCCAAGTGGAACATAGCATGACTAAAACACCGATAAATCTGTAATGCTTGATGTTCTCCTGACATTGTTTACCGTGATGATAAGAACTTGAGCTCACACAGCAGCAGAGTTTTTGCCGCCTTTATGGAGACCTGAAGTTAAGTGATGATGATAACAACACACTTACTGATGTTTGCGTAGCTGCTGAGTAACATTGCACAATGGAAGAACAAATTTAAGCGTAACACTAGGCTTGCCTTGAACGTGCTGGATAACTTGTTAACCTGTCTGAACCACCCGCCTCTATAGTAAAAAAAAAAAAAGGTTGTTATTACTATCTGAACGGATATATTTGGTAGCATCACACTCTAGGATGTGCCTGCACAAAGCAAGGAGAGCAATACTGAAAACAAATACAACATTAAGTAAGTGAGAAACAACATGGGGGGGAAGCTGGGTTGCAAAGTGGTTTGCAGATGTGGAAGGCTAAAGGCAGTTGAATGTTTTGAAGGCTTATCAGATCATCCGTGGCGGCTGAAGGTCAGGGTTTGTAGCTCGACTGTTTGTTTGTTTTTAGTTTTTATATATAAGATGTTTTCTGGTGTTGTTTTCCATTCTAATGATAATTAGCACTGTCTAATACTCACTTTACAGATTTAAGTATGGCAGTCTTTTTTTTTTTTTTTTGAAGGTGAAATATTTGAAAGCACTCAGAGAAATAGGATATAAAAGATACAGGAGTTGTTTTAAATCCTTACATTGTGCTCAAATACACGGGTCAAACTCATTTTTAACTCAGGAACTGTTAGCATTTGTGCTGTGCATGTATTAGGACTAACTATGACACTACGGTAAAATAAATACTGACACGTTATTAACGTCCACACACTGTATATATCGAAACATTATAAACAAGCATTAACAATCAGGTGTGTATATGACGCCAACCTAGGCTTCATTCATCAAGTGTCAGCATTGATTTGGACTTCGTTTATTTAAAGAAGAGGGAAATTCGTATTATCGTGATATTATTTTGAAAAAAAGATGATTAACTAACATGCAAATATCCAAATTTGGCTCACAATGGTACTTTACATCCAAATCACATCCACTTCAATGTTGCTCACGTAATAAAAACTTGTTTACAGTTTTCCTCATCCATATTTCTTCGTGTTTGTGTGTGGGTTGTTGCTTGTGTCCTCTGTGCTTAGGACATGTTAACCCAGCTCCCACAGTTTGCAGCCCATGTTCAAAAACAAGAAAGACAGAAAGAAAAGCACACAAACACCTCCCCGTAGTCAATGTAGCTTCAGGCTCCTTCTCACGCTGTTATATTTCCAGCATCACTGGCCGATGATCACATTATTTACTGCTTGTATTAACATGCGGCTTGATAAGCATATTTTCCTCAGTAGAGCTAACAAGATGCTTTATCGCCGAGCCTTTCCACCCGCCGTAGCGGGCTGCGGCCACCCGCTCGTATTTCCACCCCGTGGTAGTTTACAGCCTCGTAAATAACAACTTTTCTCCATTCGAGATTTAAAGCTGAAGTTTTTGCCGTAAAATCAGATTTAACTTTGAGCGCAAAGACAGATTTTGGCTGTGATTTATACACCCAGAAGCTTTGGCGTAAATCAGCCGCAAGCTCTGCTAAATAAGCAGAACAACTTTGGAATATATGCAACACAACAGCACAGAGTTCAAAGTCAAAATGACAGAAAAGGAAGAAGAAGAAAAAACCTGAACGGGCGTCTGCCTTTGGTTTTCGGCGAATCCGATGTTTTTAGGTGTCTTTTTAAAACTTTAGAAAAATCAGGTGTATATTAACTATTAAAACTGCATATTTTTGGCTGCAAAAATTTAAAAAAAAAAAAGAAAAAAAAGATATTGTTTAGTTTAAAACACGGAGGAAAAACTGTGCTTTTGTGATTATTAGAACACAAAATAATCCAGAAGAAAGCCTTAAATACCGCGAGTGACTAATTGAGTGTGGGAGAAGGAACTTTTCTGTCTGTCAGCGCCCAACAATAATAAGGCAGCTACAGATGTTCGTGTACTGGCAAAGATGAAATAAACCACAATTGTCAGAGAAACTAATAATAGCTAATTCATCAGCCCACAGCGCAATTATCTCCTTTGTGTCTGTGATTAGACACAATTTGCCATTAATGCTTTTGTTTTACCTTTTTTGTAATTGTAGTTAATCATGTCAACTGCACGAACACCGCGTTGCACGTCTCTGGCAGTTCACGCCGGCACGTCGTTAGCTGCAAATCTGCATCTTTAATTTGCTGATTAACTCTTAAAAGAGAAACGAGGGGGCTGTGATCTCGCTCTCGCTAATTGCGTCTGAAGGATCAATGATTCGGTAATGATACAAATATGAGAGCTTCTTTTCTTTAGATTTGGGAAATAGTTGTTTTTTTTTTGTTGTTGTTTTTTTAAAGAATGGCCAGGAAAGAAAATATGAATATTCATAGCGAATTAAATCCAGTGGAACTGTTAAAAATGTCACATTCGAGGATAACGCCAAGACAAGTGAAATAAGTAGAAATAAGTATTTGTGATTTTCTGCAGACACACTTTAGGTCAACCTAGACCAGCCCTCCCTTTCACCTGTCAGCCAGGCAAAATGCCAAAACCATTTCCTCCTGCATTAATCTCATCAGGGACTTTAATGTGTGGCACCCTGTAGGAGGGGACCCGCCCTGGCATGTGCACA
>VVHJ01034537.1:0-13112 GCA_015107715.1 Tylochromis polylepis
ATAAATAAATAAATAAATAAATAAAATTTTATTTATATAGCACCTTTTTAGAGAAAATCACAAGGTGCTGCACATAGGATAACAAGTCATAAAAACATAAGACAGACAACATAAAACAGGCAAAAATTAACCAAAAGCAATTTTAAAAAGGTGAGTTTTGAGTTGTTTTTTAAAAGTGACCACTGAGTCCACAGATCTCAAGCTTTGAGGGAGAGAGTTCCACAGTCTGGGGGCCACAGTAGCAAAAGCTTTATCACCCTTAGTTCTCAGCTTAGAATTCGGTATAGCAAGTAGGCCCTGATCAGAGGATCTCAGGGACCTGCTAGGGACATAGGGCTGAAGAAGTTCCTTGATGTAAGCTGGTGCCAGTCCGTGCAAAGCTCTGAAGGTTAAAACCAGGATCTTAAAATGGACTCTGGATCCAATAGGAAGCCAGTGTAACTGAGATAATAATGGAGTCACGTGTGAATACTTAGAGGATCGAGTCAAAAGTCGAGTTTTGATGGCGTGCATACCTGCAGCGATGATGGGTATCTTAAAGAATATGCCCATGAATGCAGGAGTGACGCACAGCTTTATTTGGCATTGTGTATTCCTTTGGCGTGGCGTTGTTTGACTGGATGATGAAAGTTTTTCTAGTTACATGGACTGTTGTTTATAATAATTTGACTTTTAAAGGTGGCGTTTTTGCTGAGAAACGGTGGAAATGCCAAGTGAGGTCAGAGCAGCAAGTTTTTACTCTACACTCTGGATCCCCCTCTTCCTCTCCGCCCCTCCCGTCATCAAATCTCTGTGTTCCCATGTTTTCGTGTTTGGACTTGTATGCTCAGACATGGCTCATTCAGCCAAAGCACCCACTGTAAATGGAGAGCTTGAATAGAAATGAACTTTTTATAGAACTCTCTAGCTGGATGAAAACAGTGTTTAGGAGCCAGCCGGATATTGCCTTGTTCGCAGTTGCCTGCGCTTTTTTTTTTCTTCTTTTTTTTTAAATGTGTGCATTATTATCAGTGTAATCATAGCAAGAGTCTGAAGAGGTACGCTTACCGCCCCATTTTTCTCTCCCCTGCTTCTATGGCTCTGCTTTCTCTGATGGTACATAAGACCTTTTAACCAAAACTGTTTAATTCGGTTTAATATGTAACACACCTTATAGACCATAAGTCTATATATTTTGCTAAAACTGCTGCGAGAGATTCAACATGTGGGACCACAACAGTAGGGTGTGGCATGTTGGCTACTAACCATCTTTCATATACAGTATATTGTGTGTTCATGGTGTGTTAAACATGTACATGCCTCTATCTTGTGGGTCAGGCATGAAATTCATGTGTACCAACAAGTCATTGGTGGAAATTTTGCTGCAACTGTTAATTAAAGTTGTGAAATATTGTTGACGAACACGACACATGGGAACACACTACAGGTTGTGAGGAGGGCGTGGCTCACATGTATACACAAAGCAAGCCGAGCTGTGTTCCTGGTCTTTGAGAAGACTTCTGTGCTTAACAATTAATAAATAAATAGCCTTTACAGAAGCTCTGGCAAAGAAAGCATGATTAATATTTAATTAGAGGTTTAACGTTGGCCCTGGGCTGGTAATAAATAGTAAATGTAAGCTGGCAGAACACAGAATTGGGCAACCGGTTACAAGCAAGTGAACGTTTCCTGCAAAAAAGCTGTTACATGAACACTGATTGTGGAGATAAAGGTGATGAATGCACTGAGATGTAACATGTCGTCTGATTTAGAAACCTTTAAACCCATGTATGTGTAGACTGGAGACTCTCAATGACTAAAATATTTATCCTTTATGACTTACGAAAGCATCAAAACTAGATTTTCTTGCCCAACAAGTGGACAGGAATTTCTTTGTGTGGTTCACATTCATAATAGGAACACAAGAAAAGTTGGTACAAGCCGGCAATGTCAGCTTTCAGATTGGCCTGTTTCATGGAGGACGTGTTGACGTGTCATTAAGTGCACAAGTTAAAAAACAAAAAAACAAAACGATATTAGCAAAAGCTCTGAGTGTGACCAAAACTTGACCATAATAATTTTTATATATTACCAGAACGAGCTGCTTGAAATTTAGCTGCCACTGATTTATTCATTGTGTAGTTTTAATTTGACTTAAATCTCTCTTTGGGAAGAGTGCTTGCATACAGACTGGCACATGTTTAAATTTGAAGTGGAAAAAGTATTCATTAATATGAACACGAAGAACAGACTGCTGACTGCACTATAACCTCCTTGAGTGTCCTGTCTGGCGCTGCTAGGCTCTGTTTAGTACTTTTTGTGTCTTCTGACATTGCTTGCCTTTGTTTATTTTTTGGAAACCAGATTAATCAACCTTATCAGCTATGCTAAAAGACTTCTTAACACCATTAAACATTAAGCTGATGGAACATGCCAATCGGAGTTTGGTGCCTGTTAACCAGGAACTGTTAGTCAGATCCCAGAGCAAGATTCCCAGTTCATTGCGTTGTCTATCAAAGCTTAGGTAAGATGCCACAATTTTTTTTTTCTTTTTTTTTTTTTTAAACCAGACCTGTATGTTAATGTTATAAACTTCTAGTTTATTTAAAATGGACTTTTTCCCAATTTCTGTGGATGTTGTGGCACTATGGCACATGCTAATGTTGCACATTTTCCTCTATTGCCTATATGCGTATATACTGAAACAAGGTGTTACACATGTATGTCAAAAGAGGGTATAGGTGTTTTGATCCTATGAAGATTGAACACAGAATTTGGCCACTGGATCCATAGACTTTATATGAGAGTTAAAAGTTAAACTGATGTTACATATGTCACACACATGATGTCTGAGACTGTAGAACAATAGACTATAAAAAAACAAAACGAAACAAAAAAAAACATAGATGTAGCTTCCGAGTTGGACAAATGAAGCTAATGCTCATGCGTCTGAAACATGCATTATGTGTTCAGGCCACTAGATGGCAATAGCTGTGGTTCCGGTCCTATAGACGTCTATGGGAAAATGGCTTTCTGTCTTGACACCGTAAACACTTTTCTGATGAGTTTTTGGGGCTCTGTCAGTAATTCTGGGTCACTGAATATAAAACAATAAAAAAATAATTGGTCATTCCATGTTTTAAAATGTATTTGTGGTATGAAACCACAAGCTTATCAGGTAATGACTTATCAGTTACAAGTTGTCAGCCTATGAGCGTACAGTTCCACATTGAAGCCCGCCTTTCTTTGTCACATCCAGTTTTCCACACAAGATTGCAACAGTGGAAACACTCATCTCAATGCTTCAGAAACTAGTGGATGATGTCATGGTAGCTACATCCATCTTTATCTGTCTACGGATGGTATAAGAGATGGGCATGTACTGGATATTATGAAAATTATTTTTCATCTTTTGGATATTTAAACCCTGAATTTGTGCTTTATAGCTTATTTTCTTTTTCAGCTAACACTAGAAAGCTAATGGTGTGCTAATTGCCCAAAGGTAGATGGGATTAATGGCACTTCTAAAATTATTATGGTCATAACTCCATTAAAAATGTTCCAAAAGACATGAAACACAGTTGAGGTCGGAGACCGGAACAAGGTGTAGCCCGAAGACAGGTGGCAGCTAATAATACATAAACTTATCCATGTTAAAGTTTAAAAAAATAAATAAAAATCACCAGTGTACAGCTGTCACTATGAGGTAAACTTGCTACAGAGATCAACAACATTTTGTACCAGGCTGTAAACATGTTTCTGGTCTAAAATTGCACATTTTAACTATCAGTGAGTCTGTTGGGGATTTCAGGTTGCTACCTCATCTGGGCAAACTATATTTTCTAGTCGATCTTGTGCCTCATGCTGTTTTGTGAGACTGGATGTTTCCCCGATTCTCTTCTTTGTGGTGAAGAGTGCAAAGTTGGCAAAACAAAGTTTTCAAAAATGAAAACTATGTCAGGTTTAAGTAAACTGGAAAAATCTTTTGTTAGAAAGTAAAGTTTATTTATAGAACTCTTTTCACTGACATAAAAGTCACAAAGCGCTATACAACAATTAAAACAATATCAACAGAGAAAACCAAAGGGATATGAATGGTTTACATGTGGAGGTTTCTCAGTTTTTGAGCACACGAATTCGCTTGGTCTTACCTGGAAAAAGTATTTTTTTGGGGGGTGTTGTGTGGTGTACACACACCACACAACACCCAAAAACCCCCCCAAAAAACGTTTTTTTTTGTTGTTGTTGTTTTTAAAATATCGCACAACATTTGTGTCCCGTTTTCCATCCCGTATCTTGCAGTTGGCCTGGTTCATTACTGAAGGTCTGCTTTAAGACCTCTGTAATTTTCAATAACAGGTGGACACGGTAGTTTTTAGGGAACATGACGGAAACAAGACAGAAACGTTTCTTCTGTGAGGAACTATTATTAGCAGGTGATAAATAATCTGTGTTCCACTGAGTAATTGAACTGACAGTAGCACAATATACATGGGATATTATCTTTGTCATGTCATTCACCGCAGCAGCGAAGAGAAATGAGGCGTATTTGTTGGTTTTATTAAATGTCATAGAACCATACCTCTTCTTCAGATAAGCTTTTCAAACATCATGACTTGAAACCCTGAAAACTGCTGTTAGAGGTTTGTCCTGCTGTTCCAGTCGTACCAACTCGGTGAAATCAGTGGGGAAACTGGATTAAAGGATTACACTGGTTTTGTTTGACAAATGTGCCGTCCTTGAGCCTGAAATGCTGCACAAGATTCACCTTAATGTGTAGTGTCAATTTCTCTTTTAAAATAAAATAAAAATAAATAAATAAATAAAAAAGCAAATAGACTAAGCTCATTCTTAATGAGAAGTGGTGATGACAAGGAGGACGTGATCGCATTTCTCAGATGGATATGATCACTACACGGCACTTTGACACGTATCGTGACGTCATCCCGCTGCGTCATCTTGCTTACGGCATTTGTCAGTCAAAGTAGGCAGAAAAACGGCTCCTTCGTGTGTGATTGCTGAGTATTAATGGCTACGATGATGCTACACGTGGGCGTTCAGTTTTCCTGCTGTGAAACAAGTTTTACTGTTGTTCTGTCACCTGGATTTCCTGATTCAGCTGCATTCCTGCTCTGTTTCTGCTTGGTCTCGGAAGAATGATCGCGCAGGATACATTTCATATTATGAAGTACAAAGTCACGGTATGTCATCTTTGAACGTGTTAGACTTGATGAGACTTTTTTTTTTTTTTAAAGTTGCCGTGTTCTTAATTTACCTTCCACCTATTCTGTGAAACTGAAGCCTGTGGAATCATTAATCTGTGTCCACCTGACTGCATGTATTTGTTTTTGTTTTCGTTAATGTTTTAAATGTATTTTCATTGTTTTCATTATAGTGGATGAGTTTATATACATTTTACCGTATACATTATGTTAGACAACATCTTATGGAAACCTAAAGGCTCATTGGTTTCACAAAAATGAAAATCCTGATCAAATAGACTGTATATAAATGATGGATTTAACGTCTGGGTCTGAAAACTGAAGCCTGAATGGAAACTATTTATTCTAATGGCCTAAAGGATTGTTTAAAAGCCTGAGGAAAAAATGTCATTATCTCATCCTCTTTTATAATGGCATTAAGTTTTATCTAATACAACAGGATGCTAAGTTTTAAATCATGGTCAGTACGCATGGGTGCTTATGAAACCTGTGATGAGCATGCAGTGTCATCATGTTTAATGTTTCATACTTAGCTCAATATGTCAAAAATACCAGGATGACGATGACCAAAATGCTCATGGCTTCAAAATAGAAAATGCAACTTTACAAACCACCTGTTGACAATATTGGCTGTTCCAAATATTTTTTTCTATCCTCTATCAATGGAGAAAACAATTTCTGAAAGATTATTATTTTTTAGTTCCTTCTTCTTCGTCTTCGTCTTCGTCTTCATCTTCGTTATGTTGGGGGTATTTAGGGACGCACGCTTCAATCGTGTGGTATACTTTGCAGTTCTGTCTCTGCCACACCTCATTTAAACTCCTTTTTACTTTTTTTTCTTCCTTTTTTTTTAAAAAAATGCATTAATGGAGCCACTGAGAAATGCCTCCTAACAAAAACAAAATTTTGTCTTTAAATTGTGACCCCTGGAGTGGGTGCAGGATTGATTTGTTGGGTTAAATGAACTTGAATGCAGCAATTTCCTGTACATACGTACTTATGAGGCTAAAAGAAGCAGGGAAAATGGCCTTTTCAAGCCTTTATTAAATATATTAAAGTTACTGTACAAAAAAAAAGGCTGATTCTGAGGGTTTCAGTTGTGCTTGGCCTTATGTGGAATTACCCGTAAGGATAATTTTTTTTGTTTTTGTTTTTTTTACATTTTTGAAGATTTTCTTGAAGAAAATTCCTGATTGTGAGTTTGTCATTTTAATACCAACATATGTAAGAGGCCCCTCATGCTGAGCAGGTATGTTGAGTGTACCCTCTGTTAGTTTTGAGCATTAGTATTACCAACTATACCTGACTCCATGTATGGTATTTATCTATTTATTTATTTTATTTTTTTGTGAGCATGTCTGAAAAGAGGCACCTGGTGCGTCGTGGAAGTTGTTGTACAAAGTAGCCGCTGGATTGATTGTTTTTAAAAAGTTGCAGAACTTCTCAGAGACAGTCTGAAGACTCCACTGTGAAGCAGTTAATGTAAAATTATTATTGAACCTACTGATCTCTTCATATTTCTTTCCTTTCTCAGACTCAAACTCAAACTGACCTGCCAAGATGAGTCGACGACGTGTCGACTCCCAGAGTTCCATGGGGCCTGACGATGAGGCCATGCCGTATAGTGACGATGAGACGGATGACGAATTGGAAGAAGGAAGCTCTGAAGGGGAAGAAGAGGCACCAGGAAGAGCACCGCAACCCCAAGTGGAGACGAGACCCACTGGTGAGTTATTTTGGACGTGCAATGATTTCCCTTTTTTTTTCTTTTTTTTTTTCTTTAATTTAAAAAAAAATGTATACATTTATTTTATTTCAGGGGGTGGGTGTGTCATATTTGTCATTTTACATGCACTTTTCCAGTTTCATAACAGTTCTATTCCTCCCAAAGTGTAGGTCAGATTTTAATGAGATTAATTTGAGCTGAATATGACAAATATGTTTGAGCCTGTTTATATGTTTAAATTCTCAGTGGGTTTTTAGGTGTTATTGATTTCTGCATATTGAATGTCACTAAAAGGCAAATAATACTAGCTGCTGTGTGGTTAATTGGCCTAACATCACATCATGCTGTGATCCAGTTTTGGCGACTACTAACGAGATTGTTAGATAACTTAGCACTCTCATCAAAATATGGTCACTTCTGCCTTCAGAAAACCCACATGGCAGCAGCTAAAATATTAAGCATGAGGCTTTAAAACTGGTGGGTGAAGTCATGTTGATTACGTCCATCTTTTATATACAGTCCATGTTTTAGCCCAACTTTCTACAAATATTAAAGCAACAGAAAACTAAGTAACAAAAATGTTATTTATTCTATAGTTTATTTCATTTACTTTAAGCATATTTTTAAAATGGTGTCTTTTTATATTTTTTCTTGTTTCGCAGAGGTCACCTGGAAAGTGAAATCCAATGACCGACCCTATCACCAGCTGCCAGAGTTTCAGAAAAAGGTCTTTCTGTGCATCAAGAAGAGCAAATACTCTGTAAGTTTAGACGTTACATTAACATGCCAGTTAATTTACTTATCTGCAGATTCACTGTTGGTTGTGGTGTAAACCAAACCCCTCAGCATATAGAGCTGAACATGACACACCCTAAACAAATACCAGGGCAGGTGTGTATTTTTCCATCAGGGATCCCACTGAGAGAGTGTGTTTATAAAATATGACGTTTTTATGTTGTATTTTGTTCAGATATGAATGGAACTGTAGATGGAAAAATGGGATGAGGTGGATATAACTCGATGACAGTTGGGCGTTGTTCTTGTATACCTGAGTAAAATTAGAAAATCTAGTTGTTTGATTTTATGTACAGGTTTTGTTCACCCAGCTCATTTGTTAAATTCGTCTCCCTTCATGTGGAAAACCATCTAAAGTACTCACTGCAGCTGACTGTGTGGTTTATTCTTCCAACAGCCGGTTAACACTAAAGAGATTTTAATGTTTGAAGCTTAGTGTCGCCGGCCTTTGTCAAGGTTGAAACCCGATCACCCAGCTGGGCTGGCTTTTCTTTCACCAACAAACACAGTCAGAGATCT
This sequence comes from Tylochromis polylepis, assembly GCA_015107715.1. NCBI lineage: Eukaryota > Metazoa > Chordata > Actinopteri > Cichliformes > Cichlidae > Tylochromis > Tylochromis polylepis. The sequence goes on from VVHJ01034537.1 coordinate 8,242, forward strand.
GATGCCAGGAGATGTTAGAAACAACCAAAGGGGGCAGGTCAGCCCCAAGTTACTACAATACTCGTATCTCTTCTGTAGCTCTGTTGATCTCTAGATTGTTTTGGTAGTAGCTGGCCAAAATAGACATGCCTGCCTTCTCTATTATATAATTGGAACCACACAGCGTTGCCAGGTGGTGCTAAAGTGTCATATATTACATAAAAAAAACATGGCCTTCGCTTGGATGGTCCACCAGGACACTGACTGCTACTTTAGCTCTAGAGAAGACACACAAAATTGCACACCAACTCATATCAATATGTTCTAGTCTGGAGCTATTCTTGGTACATTTTGTAGGAAAATCCTACAGCCTGATTTAAAAGTCAAAACTCTTTTTAGTTCAATTAATTAATACCACAGCATAATAACCTGTAGACGACTCTATATTTTTGTGTTAATCTAAAGAAGTACAAGTGTATTCTGAAAAAGTTCACATTTAAAGCATTTAATAAACAGATGATGAAAACCTCGATGTCTTAACAAAAACAGGTGCAGTCCTGGGAAAAAAAACAAGATTACATCCCATGAGTTAGTATCTTGTAGAGTTCATTGTGGTGTGTGGGCATGATAAAACCTTAAATGAATCGGTTCTTATATAGTGCTAGAATACTTTGGTGTAAAGAGCAGTTTATGGTCGACTCAAAATAGCAAAGTGGCCAGGTCCTGTGGCTGCGAAACAAACCCAAATCGTCACACCTCCACCACTGTGCTCGACAGTTGGTATAAGGTGTTTCTGCCTATATGCTGTGTTTGGGTTTCTCCAAACGTACGTCTGTGAATTATTTCCAAACATCTATATACTTTAGGCTCCTCTGTCCAAAGGACATTGTTCCAGACGTCTGTGTGTGGGGTGTGTATTTTTTTATTTTTATTTTTTTTTCCTCAGATGCAACTTTGCAAACCAAAGCTGCTCTGCCATGCTCTTTTTAGAGAACCTGGCAACTCTTCCATAAAAAGCCATACTTGTTCAGTCTTCTAACTGTACTGTCATGAACTTGCTACCCATACATGTAGGCTGTAATGTAGCTCTTGTTTTATTTTTGCAGTGTGTCTGAGCATTGTACACTCTAACCTTGGGGTGAATTTGCTTTCTGTCCACTCCTGGGAAGATTATGCTATAGCGTGAACACAAACTAGCAAGCTGGCAAAACTTGAGTGCATTTCATTACCAGCACCTGGCTGCTACTGACTACTGATTGCTATAAAAGCAGTAACTGTATGTAGTTTTTCACAGGACCACACATTTTTCTGAGGAAACACTTTTCTTTCTTTTTTTCACATTGATAATGACTGAGATCTCTGGCTTGGATAAAAAGTTTGGAAACCTTTTCCATTTTCCCATGACTATTTGCAACACAAAATGAATTTTATAAAAAAGAAAACAAACAAAAACAGCTACACCTTCAGGTTTTACTCTGCAAAGCAATCCACTGTTCCAGACTAGAACCTTTGGCCTGCTGCTTCTGTTTGGTTCTTTATGTTTGACAGTATTTTGCTTTGATATTTATGTCGAGGTCCATTCATATTTCAACATAACAATGCAGATATAGTAGGGAAGCATAGCCTCAGATAGATCAGTGTCCATCACCCCATTCGACACCAGCTGGGGGAATCTGCTCTGAGCCAGCTCTTATCATTCAGCCCCAGTAAGGAGAGAGCCTGCCCTCTGTGAAATCAAACTGAGCTCTCCTACAGCGGCAGGTCTTCAGTGTCTTGCTCTGTGGAAACCGAATGTAATAAGCAGCGTTTAGATGGTTACCTTTAAACGAAACACAGAATCAGCTCAGTACTGACAGCGTGATAAGTTTACTGATATCTGCTGAATTTAAGTTGGAGAGCTGTTGGCTCTCCAACTTAAAAGTATTAGGTTGATGTGTCACAAATATTATTATGGTTGCATAATAAAGTGAGTGGAAGATTTGAGGTAGTTGTAACTTAATTTACTAATTATTAAAAATCACACCAGTGATGTAGGTCTGGACATTATTACTCACTAGAGACAAATAGAAGAGTGGTCACAATTAACGTGCTGCAAGCTCCCCAGAAATATATACATCTCCCATAATACAATGTTACGTCATTGCATTACACATAATTTCTGCAGAGCATCTTTGTCTTTTGAACCAGACTTGTACTTCATAACTCTTGCTTTATCATAAACATGTAGTCTTCAAGCCTAGTCTGAATTTACTTTTGTAGCAAGATTTTGAAATCAAGTTATTTTCAAATAAGCTGCCAAAATAAGCTCCTGTTTAAAATGATTCCTTATTTGCAGTAGAAAAAAAATGCTAAAGCAAATTGTTGTTTGCTGTGTTTTTCTCTGCAGGGAAATGCCATTAAGACATACAAGTACAATGTCTTCACCTTTCTGCCCTTGAATCTGTATGAGCAGTTCAAGAGAGTAGCCAATATCTACTTCCTGGCTCTGCTCATCCTGCAGGTATATATTACTTCTATACATTACCTGTTTTGTGACTAACAGTTTTGCAAAGAATGGGAATCAGTAAGTGCCACCAAATGTCTTGTTTGTTTAGATTATTCCAGAGATTTCTACTCTGCCCTGGTATACCACTCTGATTCCTCTGGTCATCGTGCTAGGAATCACCGCTATCAAAGATCTGGTGGACGATCTGGTAAGATTTGGTCTTTGGAAGACGTGCTAGGTTAATTCTTCTGTCACTGTAATCTCGCCCTCAGGTGCAAACTTACCTACCCTCATTGTTCATCTTGAGAAATCAACATGCAGCAAAGTTTTTATCAGTTCAAAAAAATGAACTAGCAAAATATTTTTTGTTTCCTTTGTAGAGGAATGAGGAAACTGTTTAAGTTCACTGGCCGCTCCTACAGACACTCTGCATTGTTTTTGATTGGTTTATTCTTCATGTTCTTATTTCTCTTTCCCTTCAGGCACGCCACAGGATGGATAACGAGATCAACAACAGGAAGTGTGAGGTTCTACTAAATGGCAGGTCAGAGCAAAGCTGCTTATTAAATAACATTATTTTAATCAGTCAAAAAAACAGATTCCCATGTTTTTGTGATATGAAAACCAAGGGGCTCTCTCTGCTTCAGGTTTCAAGAGGCCAAGTGGAGGGAAATCCAGGTTGGAGACGTGGTTCGTCTCAAGAAAAATGACTTTATTCCGGTATGATAATTCAACCTGAGTAATTTTTTTGCTGCAAGGTTGCATTAGTTTTTATTTGAATCAACCATAACAAGCTTACTTGAGCATGCACTTAATTTAAATAACTTTTAACTTTAGATAACTTCACAGTAGCTACATTTATCTTTATATTATCAATGATGGAAAGAAGTAAGTTTATGTATTTAGATTTAACTGTAAAGAACTCACAGATGTTAAAAGGACTTTAGAGGGACATGCTCAGGCCATTATTTGGTTCACTGTTAGATAAACTAATGTATCATCTACATAGAAGTGTACAAAAATATGCTTTATGAATCTGACAAGTCATGTGTATAATTTTTAATGTATACATTTTTATATATTTTTTTAATTATTATTTTTTCACTCTGTAGGCTGACCTCCTGCTGTTATCCAGCTCCAACCCAAACAGTCTGTGTTATGTTGAAACAGCTGAGCTCGACGGGTAAGAAAAAGGGGGGAAAACACCATGTACTGGGTACTGTGGGAGTAGAATACCTTGTTTGAGGAATTTTTATTTATTCAGTCTTTTCCCCAAGTGTTCAGTCAACAAATTACTAACTGATAAGAGGTGAGCAAATTTGAAAAGCCTATTCTAAGAACCAAGCAGTCTTTGCTATGCTCTGGTGTGTGACTGTGTGTTCTGCTTTTAAGAGGGAACACCTTTAAATCAAACAGAAGATACCTGTGTATGTGGTTCAGCTGGATCCTCTAATAGACGTGAATGGCAATAGAAATGAAATAAAATAGAAAGTGATACCAAACAAGATCATAATCATTTCTTTTTGTGGTGTTTTTTTTTTTTGCAATGGGATTTGCTTTGTTTTTAATCCTTCTCCTAAACAGTTTTCATCCAAATCATATTTTGTGAGCTTGAGTTCTGGATGGTTGGGATCAGTTCTCAGGCCTTTGTGTATATATTGTTTTCCTGTTGCAGTGAAACCAACCTCAAGTTTAGGATGGGACTTCGAGTGACTGATGAAAGACTTCAGGAGGAGCGTCAGCTAGCTGACTTTAACGGTAAGAATTGGATCACCACTACAAACTCAGTCAGTTTTAATCATTGTTACATCCTGTGAGGCTGTGGGAGTGTGTGTGTGTGGGGTGTCTGCCCGCTTTCTCCGCCTCCTCCTCTCTTGCCACTCCTATCCCCTCTGTCTCTCTCACCCTTCTCTCTCCCCAGGACACAGCTGCTTTTGATGAGCCTCGTTTGCCACCTGGGCCGAGTCAGCAATCACCTCTGAGGCTATATAAACTAGGGATGAACTGTGAGCAAAGGGTGTGTGTGGTTTTTCTCCCTCTGTGACTCTACAGGTTTTTGGTTAGGTTTTGGACAGACACCCTTCCTCGAGCAGTGAGTAGGTGGGCTTGTGGGCCCTGGAAGTGACTCCCCGTGGTGAGGAGTGACGTGGGAAGTGCCTCCCTTATTTATTTGATAGGTTTCTTTGTTGCTGTGCCTGTTTTTCATATTTCTTTGGCGTTAATGGTAAAGCGGCGTTGCCGTCTCTTTAAGTTAAGGTTATTTGTAATCCAACTATATTTTTCTTTTGTAATAAAACCATATTATTATCGCACAACTCTGTCCGTTTTTCCTTTCCATTCCATTTCCGGACCCATTTGTTACTGGTCCCCACACTTACACGTCTAGACCTCTTCATGGGGACGTAAC